>WEDG01002701.1:0-29865 GCA_017591395.1 Schistocephalus solidus | reverse complement strand
CTAAGATGTTACGCATAATTGATAGTATGAGGGTAGTATACATGTAAAACATGTAACAAAAGGCAAAAATTGCCTACTACTTCTGACAAGCAAAAACACTTATGCTTATTTGTTACCTCAACGAAATAAAGACAGGATGTCAGATCTAAGGTTTAAACAAATTTAAAAATGCTTTGTTCATTGTGGCATAGTTTAAAGCACCCAATTTGCTCCTATTCACGTTTTAAGAACACCAAAAGAACCGCATCACATCTGGTGGTACCTAAAACTTCTATACTGTCAAGATTTTAATTTTAAGTTTCCGTTTTTATGTTAGAAGTTTTGTTTTCCTCGATTCATAAAGGGACCATGTTTTCACAGCTGGCCAGCTTATGTATAAATTCAGGTAATGTGATTCCAGTGCGTTATGTCAAAATAACAAATGTAAAAGAAATTAAATTTAATCTAACAGCTCTTTAAAAATGCCACTTTTTGCCTTCTTCGGAAATTGCCCAAAGATAAAATAACATTTATTCACAAAGTAAGGGTTGTGCTCAAGCATTTAATGTCCATGATTAGGCCTGGAAGACCACGCGAAACAGCAACAAATGAACAGACAAAAATGTAACAATATTGTTACAAATTGAAGCGTCACTTACGGACAGCAAATCGGCCGCATGGCAAATTTCTGGATAAAATGACTTAATATTTAAGGTCATTATCGCCGATAAAAAATGTATGTACCGGGATTGACTGCATAAAGTATATGAGGCATAAATGCTGACATAATAATTTCTTGTCTTTTTATTTGGCAGAACGTTATGTCAGACCGAAATTCGAACTGCAAAATAACTCAGTAAGTCTGATGTGTGTCAGCCTCTACAAAGTTATAACAAGTGTGCGAATCAAGTACCCGTAGTACATGGCCAGATAACACGACATAATCTACAATTACACTCGTTTTTAATTCGTCGTGCTGAATACTTTGGTTGAGTATGGTAAGAAGCAGTAGGATAGTCAGTTTTTCATTTATTTTATTATAAAAGTGCAACAAGGGATAGATCCTAATCCGATTACATTTGACAATGCTTTTTTTAACAATGCTGCTTAACGCGCGGCCTTAAGCATATTGGCGTGAACAGTTAATTGTGCCGTAAAATGCATGTTTAATATAAATTTGTTTATAATTCATGCTTAACAGCTGGTATTTTACTGCAAGCGTATGATCCTTGGTCATATCAAAGACAAAAGTGACAGACATCATTAAGTTAAAAGTTAAATTCAAGTGTATAGTTTCTATAAGATTTTTAAATCCAAATTATGCGTTGACTTCAATCATGAATGACTTTATAATATTTATTATACGATCATCTCTAATAGGAAGAACGTCTCAGAAATCACGCTTTTCAGTAAATGTTTATCACGAATATCTGTTATTGAGGGTCATGATAAGCAAATGAAACATAATCTACATTAATGTGCAACATTCCCGAAGAGAACACAGGAAAACCTAAAGTATTTACCACCATTTCTAAGAAGATCTGAAAATCCTTGTTTGACAACACCCACATAAATTATGAAGAAATTTAGCAAAAAGAATGTGTTCTTTTTATGCATAACATGCTTATTGGACGATTTTACTCGATGATTTTATTTAAATTTATCATTTTTAGACTGAACTGTTGGCATGTCAGCTTAATTTTTTTTTATTTATATGACTTCTCTGCTGGCGCTCCAAAGAACAACGGAACATATCTGTTCCTATAGCAGATCGGTGCGCAACATACTTTCATCATATACCCGATCGCAACTGACAAAACAACGAGCCCGTGGCTCAATGGTAGAGCATTTGACTCAATAACCAAAGGTCGTCGGTTCGAATCTCACGTGTGCCACACTTGATATTTGTTATGACTTGCTGATGACGGCGAATAAGCCAGAAATGGCCATTCCGGTCTCCCTTGTCTTTGTCGGTTCCACTTTAACAATATATATATATATATTTAGATATATATATATATATGATAGTGTGGGGCTCACCGATCTGCTTAAGGAACATGCATGTTCCGTTGTGCCCTGGAGCTCAGACTAGAGCCCTCGCAGGCGGTCGCATAGCGACGTGAAGCGTATGATGGAATGGAACCGACAAAGACAAGGGAGACCGGAATGGCCATTTCTGGCTTATTAGTCGTCATCAGCTAGTCATACCCAATCCCAATATATATATATATATATATATATTCTCAAGCTTTGGTCATCAGCAATTTATTTGAACAAGTATAAGCATTTGTTACTTTTATTTCAAATTAGTAAAAGTGGGTATTCTCAAGTCAGAATGAAACGCAAATATAGCTAAGATTGATACATTTGTGGATAGCTGTCTGTAAATAAACAGTGCAGAATTTCGAAATCGTTTACATATCTTTATTTTCGTAGAAGCAGACGTTAATTAAACAAAATAACGAATTAATTCGATTAGTAAATTATCTTTATTTTATATAAACAAAATTAATGAGACTCATACAGTTTGACTTTGATGACGAAGTGATCACGCACTTTTTTGCAATTTTGGCCTTCTTGGTAACCTACGATTATATCAAATGTATATCAATTTATAAATTCTAAAGCAAACATTTTCAAATAGTTAACCTTTAATTGTATCAAACCAGTTAACACAAACAATCTAATCCAAAATATGGGAAATATAAATAACGAAAGTATAAATGGCCGTTAAAATGTTAGGTAACAGGTGTTTTCGTTAATAATACAACTTTTATGTGAAACCGTTGATGTCAACTATGGTATCTGATTAATAGTAACAAATGCTTCTACCTTGTCACATGATATCTTAATGAAAATATCTAGTTTGACATGCTGTCCTCGATTTTTCCTTGTAAGCTCTAATTATGTTGGTTTACTGTGCTATAGAAACTGCAAATATTTTTGGCTATACGGACGATTAATGAATGGGTAATTTTCAATCTTCTAAAAGATTCGCAATTAAACTGTTTAATTATAAACATTTACGCTTGCACGGTATTCCTGCAAGTATAAAAGAAATGGTTTCTTTTCAATGTGATGAGAAATTTGCAAAATGAATTTGTTACTCGTGAAACAAGGTTCATTTACTTTTCTTATTCAAGTTAGGCAAAATAAGTACAAAGTATGACGACAAATTGTACAGTTAACTTAAACGAGAGAAAGTGCATTTTTTTCTATCCGAACTGTTTTGACTATGTAGAATTAGAACACATATAACTGAAACTTTGCAATGAACGTAAATCGAACAAAACATATTCCTTTGTTTAATCATGACTGCACTGCCGGTTACTTAAGACGTCGATCCTGGGATTAATAAGGGGGCTTTGATCAAGTCTATGTGTCTCTACTCTAAAAATCAGCATCTTTTAATGCACCGCCTGCAGGCTCATGGTCAGCAAAACACCGTAGTGATTTTACGAAGTAGAATTTCTTTTTGCTGGGTATTTGGATAGGTAAAGTGTTAATGTTCAACCACACTGCAGCAAGTTCTGCTTTTTATAACTTTTCTATGTCAGAAAATTTGTTTTCCTTATCTGACCACTAAAATCAAGATTTCTTAACATGCATGTCCAAATCATCTTTCACTTTCACCGGAATCTTCTACGTTAGTCACGCGTCCAATAGTTTTTTAGGTACATATTCACATCCCATGGTGTTTCAGGATGTAAGGTTTGGTAATGTCTGCGTAATAAGCTGGCATCAGAAGAATTACTTGTATAAATCATGATGGAAATACAAGTTAAAACCTCTGTTTAAAAAAATACTGCACATTCAACCATATTTTGCGATTTTTTGAGGACAAATATACAGTTCACCCGTCACGCAGCATAACAATTAAAAATAGCCAAGGGTCGTTTTTCTTCTGCGTTTTTGCATATTCTGCATGTTTTGATACAAATATTTATATATATTATCAAGCTTCGTGTGTGAACAGGTTATTTGAACCCGTAAAAGCATATGTTTCTTTTATTTTATAGGAGTTGATGTGGGCATTCTCATGTCAGAATGCAATGCAAAAGAGGTTAATTTAAGTCGTTTGACATATTGGTCTGTGAATTACCAGTGCAGAAGTCTGAAATCGATGTCATTTTTTTGACTACAAAAAAAACATTTGATATAAAAAATTACGAATAAATGTGATTGCTCACATTTCTTTATATTAAATAAAATAATAAATGAATACCTTACAGTATGCTTTTTAAGACGATGAGGTCACGCTATTTTGGCCACCTTATTAAACGTAAACTAAAAGTATATTTAACATATCCCGACTCAAAAATGCATAAGCGCACTCTTACAAATGTTTTAATATTCAATTAATTCTTAAAAATTTACAAATATCATTTAATGTAAAAAAATAATTAATATAGGTAATGAACGTCCAAATATCCGTTATACTATTTCAGGTAACGGGTGCTTTCATGAATTTTGTCATTTCTGTTTGTACCTTGTGAGGCCAAACATTGAAACTCATAAATATTAACAAACACTTCTACATTTTCAAAAGATATATTAATGCATATCACTTTTTTTGGGATGCTATTCTCAATTTGTTTGTATAGGTTCTAATTTTGTTGGTCGTCTTTGCTAAGAAACTGCATATTTTGTATTGGCAATATGGATGAAAGATGAAATTGATATTAAATATCTTCTTTATGTTTCGCCTTTAGGCTGTAGAATTGGCTTGACATACGCTTGCATGGCATTCCTGCACGTATGAAAGAAATGGAGCCTTTTATTAATGCGCATGAAACACCACTATATGCTAACTCTCGCGTTTTTTTCGATCCTTATTAAAGGGGTTACTCTGAAAGAACACAGGCGAAAGGCTGTGAATATGCGATTTATAGGTTTTATGGTAAAAAAGAGGAGCCAGTCATTAGAAAAAGAATAATAGGTCGCTTATGCGCTACGAGGTATTTTTGTTCACTTCGCTTCGGAAATTGGAGATTCATGATGACAGCTCTTATGATGTTTCACTCTGCCTTTTCCCTGTTTAACCATGCTTCTTGCTGCGTCGGCTGTGCACCTTGCCACTTACTGTGTCGCCTTCGTTGCTTTGTCTGACAGATTTGCCGTGTCAGTCTGCAAAACAAAATAACACATTATTAGGTGACTTGCACGCAAGACCGTCACATATTAGGACTTTTTTTGAAAACGACGGTCTACAGGTTTAAGAAACATGTTCGCACTTTCATCGCACGCATTAACATTGCCCTTTTTATCATTAAGAAGAGGAGATTTATTCACACTGGTCGTGTATGATCATCACGTTTTCCTCCACAAGTTGAATTTAAATCAACTCTCCTTCAATTTTCCGTGTAAAATGCTTGAAGTTAAATTGAACGTTATTTGAATTGAAGTTTGAAATGTATAATATTAAGATCACAATCCAAAATTATTTTTCAGTAGATGTTTAATACGTTGAATTTATCTTTCAACGATACCCTAGGGCGTTTATCTTGTCATTCCTGTTCTGTAAGGGGATTATGTATCGCTCTTTCATACATTTCATATATGGCTTCGGATTTCGCATATTCCACATATCGTTGAGTTTCACCTTAAATATCCTACGTCATATACGCTATCGAGAGTCCTTAAGGCAGATAAAAACTGTCCATGTATTTTACGGAGACTACATTGAATTTTTCTGCCTTAATACCCGTCATCATAATAATAAACTGTCAGCAGCAAAGTTACAAATATAAGTAGCTTCATCTCCTTTAAACGTCATGCTGCACATACGAAATCAATATTATTTGTTTTGAAAACGTATGTACATTCTGCCTGTTTCCATGCCTCATAATTCTACATGACCATACTACACTTATAAATGGCGTTTCTGTGTCTACTGAATAATAAAATGCAGTAAAATGCATATTCCAGTACTTTGTGTCTGTGAGTTATTTAAGCAAGTAATTTTCATTTGTAAATTCTGTTCCATAGGGCATGAATGTGAGCCTTCATAAAAAAGCTGACATAAGCTATATAAAATGATTGAATTTACACATTGTTTTATATCATTATAATGGTTTAAAATGCGATGAGTAATTTGCATTATGAATTAAATATCCTCGATGTGACGTACGTTATAATGCTAAATAAATTTAGACTAACGTCGTACAAAACATATAGAGTCTCACGAACTTTATATTTAATTAAATGAGAGGAAATTTCTTAAATTATATATACCATTAGAACACATTTAAATGGAATATTGTAATGGCCGTTAATCTAACTAAGTATGTTCTCTTGTTTTAGTATATCTGTACTGGTATCTTCTCACATCAGCCTTGGGATGAATAAAGGCGACTTTGAACAAGTCTCTGTTGCTTGCTGTCCAAAATCAGCATCTTTAAATAAACCGATTAAAGGCTCATGGTCAGCAAAATAACCGTATCAATCAAACGAAAAAAAACATTATTTTTGCTGAGTATTGGAAAACGTTTAATTTTAGTTTTCAACCAAACTTCTTAACGTTCTGCTTTTTGTTACTTTTCTATGTCAGCAATGTGTTTTCCTTATCTGACAACTAAAATCTGGATTTCGTTACACGCATATATAAGTCATCTTTCATTTTTAACGGAATCTCCTACATCAACAATGCTTCTAAGAGTATTTTATGTAGAGATTTATATTCCATGATATTTCAGGATTTTAGGTTCGGACGTTTCTGCATTATAAGCCGGCAGCAGAAGAAAACACTTGTAAAAATAGTGTGATGAATACAAGTTTTAACCTCTCTGTGATATAATCCTGCACACTCAAGCATATTGTGGGATTTTTTTAAAACAAACATACAGTTCACCATTCGGTCTGCATAATTATAACAAATGGCACACGGTCGTACATTCTTCTGGCGTTTTGTGCATATTCTGAATGCTTTGATAAAAATATATATTTTCAATCTAAGTGTGTTAGCAGGTTATGTGAACCCAGAATAGCATATGTTACTTTTATTTTATAGGAGTTGATGTGGGCATTCTCAAATCAGAATGCAATGCAAATGATGTTATATAAAAGTCCTTAAAAGATATCGCTCTGTGAATGACCTGTGTAGAAGTCTCAAATCGATTTCATTTTTTTAACTACGAAAAAAAGACATTTGCTATTAAAAATGACGAATAAATGTGATTGCTCAATTTTCTTTATATTAAATAAAATAATTAATGAGTACCTTACAGTATGACTTTAAAGACCATGAGGTCACGATCTTTTGGCTGTCTTATTAAACGTAAACGAAAAGTATATAAAACGTATCCTGACTCACAAATGCATAAGCGAACTCATATAAATGTTTTAATATTTAATTAAATCTTTTTACGTTTACAAATATCGTTTAATGTTAAAAATAATTTACATAGATAATCATTGTCAAAATGACCGTAAAAGTATTTCAGGTTACGGAGGCTTTCATGAATTTTGCCACTTCTGTTTGTATCTTGTGAGACCATCCATCGTGTGTCATAAATATTAACAAATACTTCTACATTTTCAAAAGATAAACTAATGCACAACTCTTTTTTGGGATTCAGTTCACAGTTTTTTTGTATAGGCTCTAATTATGATAGTCTTCTTTGCTTTATACATTTCTCATTTCGTTATGGCAATATGGATAAAAGATGAATTGATTATTTGTAATTTTCTAAATGGTTCGCCTTTAGGCTGTATAATTGGCTTGAGATACGGTTGCATGGCATTCCTGCACGTATAAAAGAAATGAAGCCTTTTATTTTTCCGCATGAAACACCGATATATGCTGACTCTCGCATTTTTTCGATCCTTATTAAACGGGGTATTCTGAAGGACACAGGCTGATGGCTGCGAATATGCGATTCATAGATATTATGATAAAAGGAGAAGAGCCAGTCATTAAAATAATGATTAATAGGCAGCTTATGCGTTACGAGGTTTGTTCGTGCACTTCGCTTCGGAGATTGGAGGTTCATGATGACGGCCCTCATGATGTTTCACCCTGCCTTTTCCCCGTTGATCCGTGCGTCTTGCTGCGTCGGCTGTGGACCTTGCCACTGACTGTGTCGATTTCGTCGCTCCTCCTGACAGATTTGCCGTTTCAGTCTGCAAAACAAAATAATACCTTATAAAGCGATTTGCAAGCTAGACTGTCATATATTAAGAGTTTTTTTATTTAACTGTCTACAGGTTTAAAAGATACGTGCGCAATTTCATCGCACGCATTCAAAATTGCCCTTTTAGTCATTGATAAGAAAACATTTATTCACACTGGTCATATTTGATCTTCACGGTTTGGTTCACAAGTTAAATTTCAACCGACTGTATTTCATTTTTCCGAGTAAAATGTTTGTAGTAAAATTGACCGTCATTTGAATTGAAGTTTGAAATGTATAATATTTCGATCACAATCCAAAATGATTTTTCAGTAGATGTTTCATACGTTAAATTTATCTTTCAACGATACTCTAGGGCGTTTATCTTGTCATTCCTGTTCTGTAAGGGGATGGTGTACCGCTGTTTCATACATCTTATATATGGCTTTGGATTTCGCATATTCCACTCATCGTTGAGTTTAACCTTAAATCTCCTACGTCATATACGCTTTCGCGAGTATTTTAGGCAGATAAAAACTGCCCATGTGTTTTACGGAGACTACATTGAACTTCTCTGCTTTAATACCGATCATCATAATAATGAACTGTCAGCAGCAAGGTTACAAATTTAAGTAGCTTCAGCTCATTTAAACGTCATGCTTCACATACGAAATCAATATTATTTGTTTTGAAAACGTATGCAGATTCTGCCTGTTTCCATGCCTCATAATTCTACATGAACAAAGTACACTTATAAATGGCGTTTCTGTGTCTACTGAATAATGAAATTCAGTAAAATGCATATTCCAGTACTTTGCGTCTGTGAGTTATTTAAGCAAGTAATTTCCATTTGTAAATTCTGCTCCATTGGGCATGAATGTGAGCCTTCATAAAAAAGCTGACATAAGCTATATAAAATGATTGAATTTCCACATTGTTTTATATCATTATAATGGTTTAAAATGCGATGAGTAATTTGCATTATGAATTTAATATCCTTGATGTGACGTACGTTATAATGCTAAATAAATTTAGACTAACGTCGTACAAAACATAAAGAGTTTCACAAAATTTATACTTAATTAAATTGGAGGAAATTTCTTAAATTATATCCGTACAGATTTTACAATATACAATTATAACACATATACATGGAATATTGTAATGGCCGTTAATCTAACTAAGTATGTTCTTTTGTTTTAGTATATCTGTACTGGTATCTTCTAACATCAGCCTTAGGATGAATAAAGGTGACTTTGAACAAGTCTCTGTTGCTTGCTGTCCAAAATCAGCATCTTAAAATATACCGATTAAAGGCTCATGGTGGGCAAAATAACCGTATCAATCAAACGAAAAAAATATTTTTGCTGAGTATTTAAAAACGTTTAATTTTAGTTTTCAACCGCACTTCTTCACGTTCTGCTTATCATACCTTTTCTATGTCATAAATGTGTTTTCCTTATCTGACCACTTAAATCTGACTTTCGTTAAACGCATGTACAAGTTATCTTTATTTTTATGGCGGAATTATCTTCACCAACCACGCAACCAAGAATGTTTAAGAAGACATTCACAACCTTTGATGTTTCAGGATGTTAGGTTCGGACATTTCAGCATTGTATTTTGGCATCAGAAGAATAAACTTGTATAAATCATGTTGGGAATACAAGTTTAAACCTCTCCCAAATACATTGCTGCAAATTCAACCATATTTTTGGATTTTATAAGGAAAAACCAACAGTTCACCCGTCACGCAGCTTAAAAATACAAAATGGCCCACAGTCATACATTATTAAAGTGTTTTTGCATATTCTGAATGCTTTCATACAAATATATATTATCAAACTAAGTGTTAAAACAGGTTATTTGAACCCGAAAAAGCATATGTTATTTTTATTTGATAAAAGAAATGTACCTTGCAAATAAAGTTTGTCTTTGACGGCCCCTATGATCAAGGAAAATCAAAGACATAAATGTAGCCTTTTAAAGGAATAGGAATGCCGCCCTTCCTTAGCATCTTATTTCTGGTTTGTATTTATAATTTAGGTGGAATGCCTTCCCATTAAATAATATAAATGCAAGTTAAAGTAGTCGAACTAGTAGGATATTAATGCGAACACTTTATGAAAAAGAAGAGTAAACTCCCGTTAATACGGTGCAAATGAGAAAAATAAATTTCAGGAAGAGTTAATATCCCACCACCAATTGCTAACTGTTACACGAACCTTTGCCGCACATCTGCCAGGCACGTGTTATTAAGACAATATATTTTAATTTACAAAAAAATTGAATATTTATTGCTTTTATCTCTTCAACTGCCAACATTACTTAGTTTTTCTATAATGTATTGTTGTAATAGTAGCAGGGATCAAGTGAGATCCTATCCTCATCAGTGAGTGTTACGCATTTGTTTGACTTTTCTATTTTCCTCACTGCACAAGGCATATGACGTACTGATGACCGGTAACAACCGTGAAACAGCTGTCTGCGTCTTGCCTGTTGCACCCGTAGCAACATATCAGTGCATCATATATGGCATATGTCTTATTACGCAACGCCTGGGATTGGGTATGGCTGACTAATGAATGCAAATAAGCCATAAATGGCCATTCAAGTCTCCCTTGTCTTAATCGGTCATGTTATCCTGCCTTGAGCCTAAGCTGCATTACGGCTGCTGGCGGGGAATAAGAGTTAGCTCCAAAGCACAACGGGACGTGTGAGTCCTGTAACCGATAAGTGAGCGCCCCTCTTCCATTGTTTATATTCCCGATCGAAACCGGCAAGACAACGAGCTCGTGGCGCAGTGGGTATAGCTGAGGGTTTTTGCCCATTAAGGTAGCGAATTCGAGCCTTGAAAAGAAACATCGCCTTGTGTTGGGTATGGCTGGATGATGATGGCAAATAAGCCAGAAATTGCCATTCCAGTCTCCCTTTTCTTTATCGGTCATGTTATTCTGTCTATAGCATTATCTGCCTTCAGGCTGCTGGCGGGGCTTGAGAGTAAGCCCCAAAACACAACGATACGAGTGAGTACTCTAACCGATCTGTGAGCGCTCAACTACCATTGTTAATTTTCCCGATCGAAACTGCAAGACAACGAGCTTATGGCGCATTTCTTAGTGGGTTGGGCTTCGGACCATTAAGGTCGCGACTATAAGCCACGGAGAATGCACTCGTGGCGCTTTGGGTAGTGCGTCAAAATTCTGCCTGTTTAGGTAGCGAGTTCGAGCATCGGGCGTTGCAGCACCTAGCGTTGTGTAGGGCTTGCTGATGACGGCTAATAAGCCAGAAATGGCCATTAAAGTTTGCCTTGTCTTACTCGCTCATGTTATTCTGTCTATAGCCTTAGATGCCTTACAGATCCTGGCGAGGCTTGAGAGTTAGTCCCGAGGCACAACGGAACGAGTGAGATCTCTAAAAGATCGTTGAGCGCCCAAATAACATTGTTTATATTCCCGATCGAAACTCGCAGGAGAACGAGCTAATGGCGCTGAGGGTAAAGCATGGAAATTCTGCCCATTTAGATAGCGAGTTCGAGCCTCGGGCGCAGCAGTTCCTGGGGTTAAGCGTGGCTGGCTGATGACGGCTAATAAGACAGAAATGACCATTCCAGTCCACCTTGTCTTAATCGGTCATTTTATTCTGCCTTTATCCCAAACTGTCTTACGGCTTCTGGTTGGGCTTGAGCGTTAGCCCAAAGGCACAATGGGACGAGTAATTCCTGTAACCGATCTGTTAGTGCCAAACTAACATTGTTGATATTCCCGATCGAAACCGGCAAGAAAATGAGCTCGTGACGCAGTGGGTAGAGATTTGTACTTTGGCCCAACAAGATTGCGAGTTAGAGCCTAGGGGGCTGCAGCGCCTGGGGTTGGGTATGGCTGGCTGATGACGGCTAATAAGCCAGAAACGGCCATTCCAGTCTCCTTTGTCCTAATCGCTCATGTTATTCAGTCTATAGCCTAAGATGCCTTACAGATCCTGGCGAGGCTTGAGAGTTAGCCCAGAGGCACAACGGGACGAGTGAGACCTCTAAAAGATCGTTGAGCTCCCAACTAACATTATTTATATTCCCGATCGAAACAAGCAGGAGAACGAGCTCGTGGCGCTGAGGTTAAAGCGTTGAAATTCTGCCCATTTAGATAGCGAGTTCGAGACTCGGGTGCAGCAGTGCCTGGGATTGGGCATGGCTGGCTGATGACGGTTAATAAGCCAGAAATGGCCATTCCAGTTTCCCTTGTCTAAATTGGTCATGGTATTCTGTCTAAAGCCTAATCTGCCTTACGGCTGCTGGCGGGGCTTATGAGTTAGCTCCAAAGCACAACGGGACGTGTGAGTCCTGTAACCGATTGGTGAGCTCCCGTCTTCCATTGTTTATATTCCCTATCGAAACCGGCAAGACAAGGAGCTCGTGGCGCAGTGGTTCGAGAATTGATATTCTGCCGAACATGGTGGTGATTTCTAGCCTCGGGCGCCGCAGCGCCTGGGATTGGGTATGGCTGACTAATGAGGGCAAATAAGCCATAAATGGCCATTCAAGTCTTCCTTGTCTTAATCGGTCATTTTATCCTGCCTTGAGCCTAAGCTGCATTACGGCTGCTGGCGGGGAATAAGAGTAAGCTCCAAAGCACAACGGGACGTGTGAGTCCTGTAACCGATTGGTGAGCGCCCCTCTTCCATTGTTTATATTCCCGATCGAGACCGGCAAGACAACGAGCTCGTGGCGCAGTGGGTAGAGCTGTGGACTTCTGCCCATTAAGGTAGCGAATTCGAGCCTTGAAAAGAAACATCGCCTTGTGTTGGGTATGGCTGGATGATGATGGCAAATAAGCCAGAAATTGCCATTCCAGTCTCCCTTTTCTTTATTAGTCATGGTATTCTGTCTATAGCATTAACTACCTTCCGGCTGCTGGCGGGGCTTGAGAGTAAGCCCTAAAACACAACGGGACGAGTGAGTACTCTAACCGATCAGTGAGCGCTCTACTTCCATTGTTAATCTTCCCGATCGAAACCGCAAGACAACGAGCTCATGGCGCATTTTTTAGTGGGTTGGGCTTCGGACCATTAAGGTCGTGACTATGAGCCTCGGAGAATGCGCTCGTGGCGCTGTGGGTAGTGCGTCAACATTCTGCCCGTTTAGGTAGGGAGTTCGAGCATCGGGCGTTGCAGCGCCTAGCATTGTGTAGGGCTGGCTGATAACGGCTAATAAGCCAGAAATGGCCATTAAATTTTTTCTTGTCTTAATCGCACATGTTATTCTGTCTATAGCCTACGATGCCTAACAGATCCTGGCGAGGCTTGAGAGTTAGCCCCGAGGCACAACGGAACGAGTCAGAGCTCTAAAAGATCGTTGAGCGCGCAAATAACTTTGTTAATATTCCAGATCGAAATCAAATAAGCCAGAAATGGCCATTTCTGCCTCCCTTGTCTTAATTGGTCATGTTATTCTGTCTATTGCCTAAGCTGCCTTAAGGCTGCTGGCGGGGCTTAAGAGTTAGCTCCAAAGCACAGAAGGACGTGTGAGTCCTGTAACCGATTG
This sequence comes from Schistocephalus solidus, assembly GCA_017591395.1. Taxonomy (NCBI): domain Eukaryota; kingdom Metazoa; phylum Platyhelminthes; class Cestoda; order Diphyllobothriidea; family Diphyllobothriidae; genus Schistocephalus; species Schistocephalus solidus. The sequence continues at coordinate 16,236 of WEDG01002701.1, read as the reverse complement.
GTAAGCTCCCGTCTTCCATTGTTTATATTCCCGATCGAAACCGGCAAGACAGGGAGCTCGTGGCGCAGTGGTTCGAGAATTGATATTCTGCCGAACAAGGTGGCGATTTCTAGCCTCGGGCGCTGCAGCGCCTGGGGTTGGGTATGGCTGACTAATGAGGGCAAATAAGCTTTAAATGGCCATTCAAGTCTTCCTTGTCTTAATCAATCATGTTATTCTGCCTTGAGCCTAAACTGCCTTACGGCTGCTGGTGGGCAATAAGAGTTAGCTCCAAAGCACAACGGGAAGTGTGAGTCCTGTAACCGATTGGTGAGCTCCCGTCTTCCATTGTTTATATTCGCGATCGAAACCGGCAAGTCAAGTAGCTCGTGTTGCAGTGGTTCAAAAATTTATATTCTGCCGAAAAAGGCGGCGATTTCTAGCCTTGGGCGCCGCAGCGCCTGGGATTGGGTATGGCTGACTATTGAGGGCAAATAAGCCAGAAATGGTCATTCAATTCTGCCTTGTCATGGTATTATGCCTTAAGCCGAAGTTGAATAACTGATGCATGCATGGTTTGAGAATTAGCCCCAAGGCACAACGGGACGAGTGAGTCCTGTAACCGATCGGTGAGCGCCCAACTTCCATTAATAATATTTCCGATAAAAACCTGCATGACAATGAGCATGTGGCGCAGTGGGTAGAGAGTTAAATTTCTGCCAAACAAGGTCGCGAGTTCGAACCTCGGGCGCCGCTGCACCTGAGGTTGGCTATGGCTGGCTGATGACGTTTAATAAGCCAGAAATGGCCATTCAAGTCTCCTTTGTCTTAATCGGTCATGTTATTCTGTCTATTGCCTAAGCTGCCTTACGGCTGCTGGCGGGGCTGTATTGTTAGCTATCTAAATGGGCAAAATTTCAACGCTTTACCCTTAGCGCCACAAGCGCGTTCTTCTGCTAGTTTCGATCGGGAATATTAACAATGCTATTTGGGCGCTCAACGATCTTTTAGAGGTCTCCCTCGTTCCGTTGTGCCTCGGGGCTAACTCTCAAGCCTCGCCAGGATCTGTAAGGCATCAAACACTTTAGCCAGAATAACATGAGCGATTAAGACAAGGCAAAATGTTATGGCCATTTCTGGCTTATTAGCCGTCATCAGCCAGTCCTACACAACGCTAGGCGCTGCAACGCCCGATGCTCGAACTCGCTACCTAAACGGGCATAATTTCGACGGACAAACCCACAGCGCCACGAACGCATTCTCCGAGGCTCATAGTCGCGACCTTAATGGTCCAAATCCCAACCCACTAAAAAGTGCGCCATGAGCTCTTTTGTCTTTCGGGTTTTGATCTTGAATTTTAACAATGGTAATTGAGCGCTCACTGCTCGGTAACAGGGCTTATTCGTCCCGTTGTGCCTTGGAGCTTACTGTCGAACCTCGCCAGCAGCCGTAATGCAGCTAAGGGTACAGGCAGAATCACATGACCGATTAAGACAAGGGAGACTGGAATGGAAAATTCTGGCTTATTAGCCATCATCAGCTAGCCATACCAACAATTAGCGCTGCGTCATCCGAGGCTCGAAGTCACGACCTTAATGGGCAGAAATCCAAACCACTATCCACTGCGCCACGAGCTCGTTGTCTGGCGGATTCGATCAGAATATTTTGAAAAGGTAATTAGGCGCTCACTGATCGGTTAAAAAACTCGTTCGTCCCGTTGTGCCTTCGGGCTTACCCTCAATCCCAACCAGCAGCCGTAAGTCAGCTAAGGCTTTAGACAGAATAACATGACCGATTGAGATAAGGCAGAAATTATATGTTCATTTCTGGCTTATTAGCCGTAATCAGCCAGCCATACCTAACCTCAGGCGCTGTGGCGCCGGAGTCTCGAACTCTTTACCTTGTTGGGCAGAATTTCCACTCTATATCCACTGCTTCACGAGCTCGTTGTCTTGCCGATTTCAATCGGGAATATTAACAAGGGTATTTTGTCGCTCAACGATCGGATACATGACTCTATCGTCCTGTTGTGCCTTGGGGCTAACTCTCAAGCCCCACCAGCAGCCGTAAGGCAGCTAATGTTATAGAAAGAATAACATGACCAATTCAGACAAGTCGGAATTAAAAAGCCATTGCTGGCTTATTAGCCGTCATCAGCCAACCATACCTAACCCCAGGCAATGCGGAGCCGGAGTCTCGAACTCTTTACCTTGTTGGGCAGTATATCAACTTTAAACCCATTGCTTCACGAGCTCGATGTCTTGCCGATTTCGATCAGGAATATTAACATTGGTATTTTGTCACTCAGCGATCGGATACATGACTCTATCGTCCCGTTGTGCCTTGGAGCTAACTCTTAAGCCTCGCCAGCACCGTAATGCACTTAAGGCTATAGACAGAATACCATGACCGATGAAGACAAGGCGGAATTAAAAAGCTATTGCTGGCTTATTAGCCGTCATCAGCCAGTCATACCTAACCCTAGGCGATGCGGCGCCCGAGTCTCGAACTCTACTACCTTGTTGGGCAGAATTTCCACTCTATACCCACGGCTTCACGAGCTCGTTGTCTTGCCGATTTCGATCGGGAATATTAACAATGGTATTTTGCCGCTCAGCGATCGAATACATGACTCTATCGTCCCGTTGTGCCTTGGAGCTAACTCTTAAGCATCGCCAGCACCGTAATGTACTTAAGGCTATAGACAGAATAACATTACCGATGAAGACAAGTCAGTATTTAATGGCCATTTCTGGATTATTAGCCGTCATCAGCCAGTCATACCTAACCCCAGGCTTTGCGGCGCCCGAGGCTCGAATTGACGACCTTGTTGGGCAGAATATCATTTATATACCCATTGCTTCACGAGCTCGTTGTCTTGCCAATTTCGATCGGGAATATTAACAGTGGTATTTTGTAGCTCAACGATCGGATACATGACTCTTTCGTCCCGTTGTGCCTTGGGACTAACTCTTAAGCCCCGCCAGGAGCCGTAAGGCAGCTTATGTTATAGAGAGAATAAACATGACCGATTCAGACAAGGCGGAATTAAAAAGCCATTGCTGGCTTATTAGCCGTCATCAGCCAGCCATACCTAACCCCAGGCGTTGCGGCGCCCGAGGCTCGAACTGACTACCTTGTTGGGCAGAAGTTCAACGCCTTACCTACCGCTTCACGATTTCGTTGTCATGTCGATATCGATCGGGAATATTAACAATAGTAGTTGAGCGCTTACCGATCGGTAACAGGACTCAATCGTTCTGTTGTGCCTTGGAGCTAACTCTCAAGCCTCGCCAGTTACTGTAAGGCATCTAAGGCTTTAGGCAAAAAAACAAGACCGATTAAGACAAAGGGGACTGATATGGCCTTTTCTGGCATATAAGCCGTCATTAGCCAGCCATGCTAAACCCCAGGCGCTGCGGTGACAGATGCTCAAACTCGCTACCTAAATGGGTAGAAGTCCAACGCTCTACACACTGCACCATGAGCTCGTTCTCCTGCCGGTTTTAATCGGGAATATTAACAATGGTATTTTGTCGCTCAACGATCGAATACATGTCTCTATCGTCATGTTGTGCCTTGGGGATAACTCTCAAGCACCGCCAGCTGCCGTAAGGCAGCTGATGTTATAGACAGAATAACATGACCGATTCAGACAAGGGAGACTGGAATGGCCATTTCTGGCTTATTAGCCGTCATCAGCCAGCTATACACAACCCCAGGCGTTGCGGCGCCAGATGTTTGAACTCGCGACCTTGTTGGGCAGAAGTTCACCACCTTACCCAATGCTTAACTAGCTTGTTCTCTTGCCAATTTCTATCGGGAATTTAACAAGAGTATTTGAACGCTCACCGATCGGTAACAGGACTCATTTGTTCCGTTGTCCCTCGGAGCTAACTCTTAAGCCTCGCCAGGATGCGTAAGACAGCTAAGGCTTTAGGCAGAATAACATGACCGATAAAAACAAGGGAAACTGGAATGACAATTTCTGGCTTATTAGTCGTCATCAGCCAGCCATACCTAACCAGGCGATGCGGCTTTCGAGGCTCGAAGTCGTGACCTTAATGGGCAGAAGTCCACAGCTCTACTTACTGCGCCACGAGCTCGTTGTCCTGCCGGATTCGATCGGGCATATTTACAATGTTATTTAGGCGCTTAGCGATCGGTTTCAGGACTCTCTCGTCTCGTTGTGCCTCGGGGCTAACTCTCAAGCCCCGCCAGCAGCCGTAAGGTTGTTTAGGCTTAAGACAGAATATAATGACCGATTTAGTCAAGGCAGAATAAAAAGGCCATTTCTGGCTTATTAGCCATCATCAGACAGCCATACCCAACTCCAGGCCATGCGGCCACCGAGGCTCGAAATCCCGACCCTAATGGGCAGAAGTCTAACCCCCTATCCACTGCGCCACGAGCTCGTTGTCTGGCGGTTTTGATCAGGAATATTCACAATAATAGTTGGGGGCTCATGGATCGGTAACAGGACTCATTTTTTCCGTTGTTTTTGGAGCAAACTCTTAATGCTCGCCAGGATCCGTAAGAAAGTTTAGGCTTTAGGCAGAATAACATGACCGATTAAGACAAGGGAGACTGGAATGGCCTTTTCTGGCTTATTAGCCGTCATCAGCTGGTTCTACTCAACACCAGGCACTGCGGCCTCCGAGGCTCGAAGTCGCAACATTAATGATCAGAAGTCCAACGCACTACCCACTGCGCCTCGAGGTTGTTGTATTGCCGGTTTTGATCGGGATTATTACAATGTTAGTTTGGCACTCAACGATCATTTAGAGTACTCATTTTTACTGTTGTGCCTTGGGGATAACTCTGAATCCTCGCCAGAAGCTGAAAGGCAGCTTAGGCTTAAGGCAGAATAACATGACCAATTAAGACAAGGGAGACTGAAATGGCAATTTCTGGCTTATAAGCCGTTATCAGACAGCCATACACAACAGAAGGCGATGTGGCCTCCGATGCTCGAAGTCGCAACCTTAATGGGCAGAAGTCCACCCACTATCCACTGCGCCACGAGCTCGTTGTCTGGCGGTTTAGATCAGGAATATTCACAATGGTAGTTCGGCGCTCTCCGATCGGTTAAAGGACTCAATCATCCCGTTGTGCCTTGGGGCTAACTCTCAAGCCATGCCAGCAGCCGTCAGGCAGCTAAGGCTATAAACACAATTACATGAACGATTAAGACAAGTGAGACTGGAATAGCCTTTTCCGGCTTATTAGCCGTCATCAGCCAGTTCTACTCAACACCAGGCACTGCGGCCTCCGAGGCTCGAAGTCGCAACCTTAATTGGCGGACGTCCTACGCACGTTCCACTGCGCCATGAGCTCGTGTTCTTGTGGTTTTGATGGGGAATATTAACAATGTACATTGGGTGCTCACCGATCTTTTAGAGGACTCATTCGTTGCGTTGTTCCTTGGTGCTTACTCTTAAGCCTCGCCCGCAGCCGCAGGGCAGCTAAGGCTTAAGACAAAAACTACATGACTGATTAAGACGAGGGAGAATGAAATGGACTTTCTGGCTTTTAGCCGTCATCAGCCAGCCATACCCAATAATAGGCGATGCGGTCTCCGAGGCTCGAATTCGTGACCCTTAATGGGCAGAAGTCCAACGCACAATCCACTGCGCCACGAGCTCGTTGTCTGGCTTTTGATCAGAAATATTCGACATAGTTTGGGGCGCTCAGCGGATCGGTAATGCAGGACTCATTTCGTCCGTTGTGCCTTTGGAGCATAACTCTCAAATGCTCGCCAGGATCCGTAAGAAGCTGAAGCTTTAGGCAGCAGAATAACATGACCGATTAAGACAAGGGAGACTGGGATTGGCCTTTTCCGGCTTATTAGCCGTCATCAGCTGGTTCTACTCAACACCCAGGCACTCGCGCTTCCGAGGCTCGAAGTCGCAAACATTAATGATCAGAAGTCCAACGCACTACCCTGCGCCTCTAGGTTTGTGCCGGTTTTCGATCGGGATTATTACAATGTTGGTTTAGGGCACTCAACGATCATTTAGAGTACTCACGTTTACTGTTGTGCCTTGGGGATAACTCTCAATCCTCGCCAGAAGCTGAAAGGCAGCTTAGGCTTAAGGCAGAATAACATGACCATCAAGACAAGGGAGACTGAAATGGCAATTTCTGGTATCAGCCTTATCAGACAGCCATACCCAACAGAAGGCGATGTGGCTCTCCGATGCTCGAAGTCGCAAACCCTTAATGGGGCAGAAGTCCACCCACTATCCACTGCGCCACGAGCTCGTTGTCGGCGGTTTCAGATCAGGAATATTCACAATGGTAGTTCGGCGCTCTCCGATCAGTTAAAGGACTCAATCATCCCGTTGATGCCTTGGGGCTAACTCTCAAAGCCATGCCAGCAGCCGTCAGGCAACTAAAGGCTATAAACACAATACATGAACGATTAAGACAAGTGAGACTGGAATAGCCTTTTTCCGGCTTATTGGCCGTCATCAGCCAAGTTCTACTCAACACCAGGCACTGCGGTCTCCGAGGCTCGAAGTCGCAAAGCCTTGGTGGCGGACGTCCTACGCACGTTCCACTGCGCCATGAGCTCGTGTTCTTGTGGTTTTGATCGGAATATTAACAATGTACATTGGGTGCTCACCGATCTTTTAGAGGACTCATTCGTTGCGTTGTTCCTTGGTGCTTACTCTTAAGCCTCGCCCGCAGCCGCAGGGCAGCTAAGGCTTAAGACAAAACTACATGACTGATTAAGACGAGGGAGAATGAATGGAACTTTCTGGCTTTTTAGCCGTCATCAGCCAGCCATACCCAATAATAGGCGATGCGGGTCTGAAATCGAATTCGCGATCTTATATGGGCAGAAGTCCAACGCACAATCCACTGCGCCACGAGCTCGTTGTCTGGCAGTTTCGATCAGAAATATTCAAAATGGTAGTTTGGGGCTCTTTGATCGGTTACCGGACACGTTCGTACCGTTGTGCCTCGGAGATAACTCTCGAATCTCACCAGTATATCCCTTTTAAATTTTGTGTGAGATGGGCTTGAAAATTCACGCGAAGAAGTGCAAATGTGTTTTCAAATTAAAGGAATCATTCTGATGGGCTTCGCGCCAGTAGCGTTCAGGCAGACTTCAGCTTTATAAAACATTAATTCGAAAATGTTTGTTTCATCGGGTGTGTATCATTAAAATATTGTAAGGAAGATGATAAGATAGAATGTTTAGATCTGTTTGATTTTAAATGCAAATATCCATCAACATTTATCATTGATTTCAATTAAGCTATACTCCTGTTTTAAATAAAGGTTTCTATTCGTTTTCGGTGATGCAATTCAAAATTGGCGCTGTTCATCCAAATTAAGGAATAAACAGGTTTATATACATGGTGTTCTACAGAGCATCTACGTTTACTGACCAGAATTGAGATTAAACATATATATATATATATATGTTTTGTGCTGGTTTGCGCTAAATGCCCATAATCTGATGCTTAGGATGCTCGGCTATATGTTTACCTACCCCACAAAGAAACTGATTTGACAGTTTGTTTTCTAATTTGACTGATAAGCGAGTAAACGCATGGCGCCTGGTGGAATTTAGAATCTCAATTTGCTAGTGTTTTTTTCTAAGCAAAATACCTCCTTTACCTGTTATGTGTTTAAATGACACATATACTGCTTTTGCTTTCTCAATTGAGTCAGCCAAATTTGAAGGAAGGTAATCCAAGCATTGTAGCAAAAACAACAAAAACTGAGTTACCACAAATCACTTGATTTTTAGCTAGCAATTTCCGCCAGCAAATGGAATTCATGGACAGTAATTAAAATAACTTTCACATTAATGCTTATTGAATGAGTTTATTAATAAATCATATATTTTATTTAAATATGTTTTGGCTTTACATTTATGTGAGAAACTGTTTAATGATTATGTAAACAGTCGGTTGCCTTACTCATAAAATGACAGCGAAAGTAATATAAAAAACATTTCAATTCCAATAGGTTAAGTTATTTATTTTCAATATTGTTCATCGCGCAGACTGATCTGAAAATATTTCAGTCACAGCAGATGACGGGCTGCTGGACTAGCTTCTTCCAGACATCTTGCAAGGGACGTTTTTTTGAAAAATGCTGAATCACTAGTAAAAGCTCTTTGATTACCAAGGTTGTTTACAATTCATATACCTTATCTTTAAGGAATCTTAATAACACAAATTATTTTGTGGGCAAATTGTGCCTTATTTAAATAAAACGATTAAAAAGGCATCGTTGTGTGTTGACAAGGTTGCTCAATATAAATTTTTAAAACCCAAAACTTAACATCATATCCATCAACTTAAGCATTCTGCCTAGAATAAAATATTTTCCGAGACAGTATTTTGGAATGATTTGGAACTTAAATAAAAATGAAATTAACGATATCATGTACAATTACTTGGCAAGTATTAAAGATTAATGCGTATAAATATTGAAGAAGAGGTAACACATATATAATTCCATTAAGAATATTTATCTAACAGAAAAAAATGCAGTTTAATTTTGTAGCAGTTTTCACAAAGAAGGCCTTCTGAAGGCGCTCAGAAAAACGTTTGCCAAAACCTAGCAAAATCAAACGATTCCATTAATTTGAGAATTGCCAACACACTTAAGTAATTTCTTGAAAAAAACAGATTTTACCATTAAGATGACGTTTTCTGATAAATGCATTTTATTGCTAATTCCAATATCTTTCTTGTTTCTCAGAAGGTGTTTAAATTATAGATCATATTTACAGAAAGTTTTTAGCCCAAGTTCATCTTTAAAACAATATTTTATTATTATTTCTTTAAAAAACGACCAAATATTTTACCTGACCTTATATCTTAAATTATATTTACATTTAAAATAATTCAAAGCGGTCAGTACACCGCAAATATTAAAATATTATAGAAAATATAAATACAGTTTGAATATATCTTTAAAAAATTAAACATATGCTGGCTTTTAATTTATCATTTCAATGCCTGATATAGAAAATGAATAGGCTTCATATATATATATATATATTATTAAGAATAAAATCCTGGTAAACTTCCATTTTTAAAGACCATGCACCTTTAATGCTTTCAAAGGTACGGGTACATACAAACCTTCTGTAGACGACCCTGTCGAATTGCAAGCAAATATTTACGGTTATCGATTAATATATATTCACTGGAAGGTATACAATGCTTCTGAAGGGATGCCTTCATTTAAAATTACAATAACACCACCGGATCACCCTCCGATAACGACTCTTATGCATCATTCTTATCTTTATGATCTTGATCCTTCAACAATGTATACAATTGAAGTTAAAAGAGTAGACGTTCATGGTGAACAAGTGAATCTGGGTCTAAAATGTTATATAAGAATGACAGATTATGGTAAGTCTAAGTCATATAACATTTCTTGTAAATGAAATATTCTTTTCCAGTTTTAGAAAGGAAATAACCGAATATGCACAAACACTTCTGTAACAATCACTTTATGTTCAAATAACAAGTGTTACGTAGTAAGGAGAGTTCAAATGGCACACGGAGGCAGTTTCCCATAAGGTTTATCTTCGGTATTTCGTTTAACTTCATAGCTAAATTAATTATTGAACCCAGGGTTTCTCTTCCTTGTCATGTAAGAAACATTTTCTGGATAAAAACAACTAGTTTAAGGTAAAAAGATGATCTGCATGATGCCGTTTTCTGTAAACAAAATGTTAGGTAAAAATAAGCAACAAGTATAACGGACTAGAAGTCATCGTTCCGCAATTTCAAACCTCACGTGCTGACACGCTTGCAACTGGAAAAAGCGACAAATGGTTAGTGTTTCTGTCAGTTTCATTCGGAAATATTTACAAATGTGAACTGGTGCGCACCAATCGAGCAACCGAATGCAAACTACCGATATTATTTACATCATTGCGAATCTCGAACCACTTCCAAACTACAAATTTCGAGTATATTCAACAATGGAAGATTGTTCTTGGTACAGGGCAAAAGCCTAGCTTTATGTCGAAAAGCATTCCCGAAAGTACAGACATTTTTTCATTTTCTGCTTTAATTATGTTCGGTTTGGATATTTTAAATGCTGTAAAGCAAGGCTATATACAACTTTATGCGCGTGTATGCGTTAGCAGGACCTTAGAGGAATAGTCTACCTTTATCGTTATTCATAAATTTATAAAGATTACGAAAGAATTTATAAATTCCGAAAATATTACACTGCAATGAACCGTAAATGCGATTCATAGACGCTTCTATTCAAGTATGTGCCATCACTTTGGTCAGTCAGCTTAAAATCATTGACCAGCAGAGTTAAATGTAGGGATTATCAGAGGAGTACAGATTAAGCATATTCATATTTGAGGATGTAGGATGAAGTAGAGCCCACTTAATCCAAATCCACAAAATGGGATGGTGGCGAAAGAAAATACATACAAAAGATATGTATATGCCATGTAAGTTTTTTATTAATGCCAGACTTTACCTGATGAATGGCAGACTATATGAAATGAAAATAGAGCTATTTTTCGAAATTTTTATTAAATGCTTTAATCTTACATGGACAGTACCAAGATCACCCTTCTGCTGACGATGAAGCGAACTGCAGCCTCTCCAAAATATAAATAATGCAGGCACTTTTCTTTAAGTAAAGGCTTTAGAACAATGAGTTTTGTGCTAAGCGGCGAAAAAAGACGACTAGACCTTGCGATGAATGAGTGGAATAGGAATTAAGAATTTGTTTCTTTAAAATAACTAGATGTTATTTATATAAAAAGGGACTTTTTTACCGAAAGGTTCCTAAATTATACAAAGAGTACCATAGTATCTTGTACTTTATAATCAAGCACATAAATAAAGGACCAAAAGTGCTGCAATTATTTTCGTATGTGATAAAGGGTGTTTGAAGAAATGAGAAATGAATTTGATATCGAATACTCAGGAGGCTTGCGTATGGTGTAATCTTCCTGCAAGATTTGAAAGATATGTAAAGAAACACGGCACAATTGGCACACTTTAAGTTTTGACAATACGTTTCATTTGGTTGTACGCAATTTTTAATAACTCATAAGCAACTGATTTTGTTTGTTTTTATTTATTTTTTAGAAATAAACCAAAGTCCAGAAAATGGTTGCGTTTAACGCTTGATATATTTCATAATATAGCTTGCAATGGACTTTATTCTTCAATTCATTAAACAGATTATTGCTGCCTATTAATTTTAAGTGCGTACATATCTGTAGATCTGATAATCTGCAGATTGTGATCACGTGGTTACGTTGTTTTATCAGTTGCGCTCGGGAAGATCGACTTAGGAAGCGCTGTGTTCATCGATTTGGTTAAGGAACATTTATTTTCAATTGTGCCTTGGCACAAACTTATGAGCCATTGAGAGCACTCAGATTGCGACTTGAGATATATATTAATAAGATGGAAAAGGAAAAGACAAGGGAGACTAAATTGGACCTTTATGGCTTTAGGGCAGTTGCATAGCGACTTTTGATTTAAAATGATAAAAGGGAACCGAGAAAGACAATGGAGAGCAGAATGGTCATTGCTGACTTAAAAGCCGACATAAGCCAATCTAAGGTGTGGATGACCCGAGATTTGAACCCGCCACATTTGATCATTGTGTGTAACCGTCTACTATTGAGATACGGACACGTTGTTTTATCGCTTGCGCTCGAGGATATGGACTTTGGAATTCAGTGTTCACCGATTTAGTTAAGGAACATTTATGTTCAGTTGTGCCGTGTTATTCATGGTATTGCCCTCGTGGGCAGTCGCATAGCGACTTAAGATATCAATTGATAAGAAGGAACCGACAAAGAAAATGGAGACCGAAATGTTCATTGCTGACTTATCGGCCGCCATCAGTTATTTATACCAAATCCCACGTGTTAATCCACCGGGAGTAAAACCTGCGACCTTTGATCATTGAGTTAAGCAGTCTACCATTGAGACTTTTGCTCGTTGGTTTGTCGGTGACACTCGGGAATATGGAATTTGCAAATGTCGTGTTCTTTAATCTGGTTAAGGAACATTTATGTTCCATTGTGCATTGATGGTCACTTTAGAGCCCTCGAGGGCTGTCGGTTGGCAACTTGAAATATTTATTGATGAGATAAAAACAAAAAAGAAAAGCGACACCATAATGGTCATTGCTGACTTAAAAGCCGAAATTAGCCAATCAAAACCCATCTCAGGTTTGCATCATCCGAAATTCGAACCCATAACTTTTGATCATTGAGTGAAACCGTCTACCATTGAGCCACAGACCTGTTGTTTTGTCGGTTGAGCTTGAGGATATGGAATATGCATTGCGGTGTTCACAGATTTGTTAAAGGGGCATTTATGTTCCGTTTTGCCTTGTTGCTCAATTTAGAGTTTTAAGGGGCAGTTGCATAGCGACATAAGATATTAATTGATGAGATGGAACCGACAAAGACAATGGTGACCGAAATGGCCACTGCTGACTTTTAAGCCACCATCAGCCAATCATACACAAGCCCAAGTGTGGATCACCTAAGATTCAAAACTGCGACCTTTAGTCATTGAGTGTAGCAATCAACCATTGAAGAAGGAGCCCTTATTGTCGGTTGCCCTCGACAATATGAACTATAAAAGTTTGGTGCTCACCGATCTGGTTGGCAAACAATTATATTCCGTTGTGCCTTATAGCTCACCATTGTTGGGAGTAAGTAGTTAGGGTGGCGGTTACGCGAGTTTTTTAGCGCTGCTCTCGCTTTATCTTCAAAAACAAAGTAAGTGAGGGTTATCAAAACTGCAATTAACGTGACCCACATGGTCTGCACATAAATGACCCCCTTTCGCGTCAAGGCAATTTTTTAAGATCATGTACCCAAGGCAAGAACACCTTTGTTCTGACTTATAACCCACTTTGCCATTCACCTCACTCTGCCCCTCACATTCCTCATTAGTGCTATGTTCCATCCTTAGTACTCACCTTGGTTTCAATCAGCCTCGTATTTTAGATTCATATTATTCGACTCGCAGTTTAAGACAAATTGCTTCATTATTGCATACCTCGTTATCTTTCTGGCCGAAAAACGCCAACATCAAAACCCAGTCTAAACATCAGCTGATTGACCAGTTTGGTTGATCCACTGGGGCAGGTAATTTGAAAAAAGGTTTTTTTAGCACAGCACACATTCATTTCAAGAAGCCTTTATCATAGTCTTACACAGCTGGATGCGAGTCGGTATGTCAGACCATGTATGGTTGGGTTCCTGCCACACAAAGGAACTGCTTCCTTTGGCGTCTCCGGTCTACTTGAAGTGGTCTTTACACCTGGTCCAGATGGTTGAAAATGACAAAGTGCAACGGTTTATGATTAAAGGCAACGTTCATTCACCACCTTTATCCGTGGCAAATCATTATATACGTTAAAAGAGACAATTACATTGTCATTTTGTAAAGAAAAATTATCTTTATTAATAAACGAGTCCATATAACAGCACACGGAAAGCAAACGTGTAATCAATTATTGCACTGCAGGCGCACATAAGCAAGAGCATATGCATATGAGATCTCCTCAATCATTCTTAAAATTTGAGCAGACGCACAAGGGACAATATTTGCAAAAACAATTTGGTACATGTGTCTGGCAGGGGAACCATATTATATTCTCTATTCAGCTCATTTCGCTTCGCCACTGACGAAAAACCTGCTAAACCTGAAATCATAAAAAGCCTGACAAATAATCAACAAACATTATTTGTCTGATTTTGACTCTATGGCCTCAGATGCCGTTCGATCAAGTCCCAAATATGCTAATAAATGATATTTTACTGCTCAACAACATTTAATAAGCTCTTATTTAATAATAGATAGCACTCCATTACGAATAATTTTCGTTGATGAACAAATATAATAAGTCTTTATTTTATATGCTCTTATTTCAATAGGTGTTGTTTTGTCACAGTATAGTTTGCAATTGAGCGATCTTTCTTCATACAAACCCTTTTATTTTTTGTCTTCAAATGTGATTTTATTTTATATAACGTAATGAAATTTGAGATAAAATGTGTTCCTCGTAAACATCTTATACCACAATGCAAACATATATGTAAAACAAAACTGCAAAAAGCATCATTAATGGTAAAGTTTGACATTAAGCGCTGTCATATAGCAGGTTCGTTGCATTTTCAAATTTTTTTTCTATTAGTTTATTTTAATTTTTTACGACCGAGTGCTTAGATAATGCCAACGAGCATGTTTATCGGTGGTCATTAGCTGCTAACCGTATAAATTTTACTGAGAATAAAAGAATACGCAATGTTGCCTCAAGAATGCCTTTTCTGAATATCTTTGAGATGCGCGAGAGCACGTCTACTTTATTTAATGTGATTCCTCGCAGCAGAAATCTTCATGTAATGTGTTGTTGTTTTTCGCTCATTTTCTTCCTCATCCGAGGGACCCATTTCTGTTTGGATTTTAAAATTTTTCTCTAGACCAATGAAATACGTCTGGAATTTTAAATTTTCCGTGTTTCGTGCAAATGATCAAATAATTTGACTGATGCACATCGTCAAGCCTCTTGCTAGACGATAAAAAGCTGCGTCTCTCCTTATGCAAATAAGTATTTCATAAACTTAATACATAATTCGGTTAATGTCGGCGAACATAATATATATCTGTCCATCTCAAAGAGTTTACCAGTCATAAAAAACCCACTCAGTCAGATGCGAGTGAGTATGTAAGGTCGTTAATGGTTGGGTTCCTGCCACACAAACCAACTGTTACCTCTGCCGTCTCTCGTCTACTTGAAGTGGTTATAGCAATATTTTAAGGCACCATCCATTTGGCACCCTACCCTGTGGCACACAATGCACCACGTCGAAAAGACACTTGCAATGTAATTTTTAAAGAAAACATATTGCGATTATTAAACAAGTGCAAATAACAACACACGGAAAGCACGGAAAATCCTCAGCATCCACGCCATGCTAAGGCAAAAACCACTGTGGTGGTGTGGCCTTCTGGGAAGAATGGACGACGATTGACTACTCAAACGACATTTCTACGGAAATTTCGTTATGGGTACTCACCGAGAGAGATGTTAAAAACGACGCTACAAGGACACTTTGAAGAAATCGCTGAAGCAACTGCAAATCAACCTGGTGATGAATGAGGACTTCGCCAAGGATAGACCAGACTGAAAAAGATCCGTTTAGACTGGTTCGGCAACATATGAGGCCAATGGGACCAACGCCCCCAAGACCAAAAGAGCTGCACGAAAGTCACCAGCACCCCGGACCAACATCGTCGATGCCTTGGCTCTGCCAACATACCCGCGCTGTCAACACATCTTACGCGCACGAATCGCCATTTTTGGATATCTATAGAGGCAATGCACCAACAATCCTGCAATTCAAAATTCTACGTCAAATGCCGCAAACCCAACACATGGCAGAGTTCGTCGTCTCCACTATGGCCACTGTCCTCGCGCCTTCACTTATCGCATGGGTCTTTTCGGTTACATGCGCATCCATGATAGTGGAATTAACCGCAATGCCGACAACACCGAAACACAATGCACAACCTCCGCTCCTGCCATTCTTATCACCACTGCAAACACCACTAACAAGTTTGACATCCCCCCAACCTTTACCGATTTCTCCTGCCCACAATGCGCCAGCCACTTCAAATTACGCATCGTCCTGTTCGGTCACCTACGAATCCATCGCACGAAGGCTGGTTAACCACGCCCACATCCACTTTCTCAACTACTCCCGATAATTTGCACAACGCATGGGCCTATTAGGACACATGCACCTCCACAACAACCTGTGGTAAACCACAGGAGGCTAAGCCATATCAGCGCACACTACCTACACGAATACATAGACTTTACCCTCACAATCATCATTATGTACGTGATAAAATCATGGTTTCCTAGAAACCGTGGCTTAGAAGGCTCCCAATCTGAGGTGTACACTCGACCACGCAATCGGCCCAGTATACGTGCTGTGTGTGTCGAGTGGCTGACCAGTGGACCAGGAGTAAGACGGTGATGGCTCCTCCATATCCTCTGCTTAAGTGAATCCTGGTGTGTGTTATGCGGGCCAGGTCGTGCTGTGGTGGACATAAACGGGTAAGCCGACCCGTCAGCCAATGCACCCACTCCCACCTCAGACAATTAACTGGCTCGGATGGTGGTCTGATTGCGGGTATGAGAGAGAGAGAGTAAAGTCAACAGCTCCGTGCATTATCCTCACTATAGATAATCTGACGC
>WEDG01002700.1:0-34957 GCA_017591395.1 Schistocephalus solidus | reverse complement strand
AAATCACATTTCTTTTCCAATTGTCTGTCTAGAACATCTCGCCCCTATGCAAGTGGAGCTCGCCCGGTATCGCTACGGAGAGTGGAACGCCCATCCAAATACGTTTGGAAAGGAGAAAGCATCGTGTGTTTGAGTTTTTTGTCACAGAACGCAATTACGTTACGGTGCTGGAATATCTCACTCAGACAGCCTTTTACGTGAGTCGGGAACTGCTCTCTGTGCCCACCCCGATTGCCTTGCGTTGCCTGCTTCGTGTTCCTTCGCCCCCCTACTCAATTTTATTCACTCGTCCCCCTCAAGATTGACAACTGTTTATTTTTACTCAATTGCAAACTTCGCTTTCCTGCCCTACAGGAAGTGGTTAATGAGAGCCAGGGTCGGTGGTGCGATTCTTCCGCGTGCTGAAGCTGAAATCGTGTTTGGCAAACTCGTTCCTGCTTTATAATTTCCACAAACGTCTTCAGGAGTCGCTGAGGTTCTGGAAGTCAACTGGGGACAATGAATCTAGTCGACTCGAGGACTTCTCCTTCCACAAATTGAGGAAATGGATAGAGTGAGTACTGCGTCTCTAGATCTGCAGCAATATTGACTCTTTCAAATTCGAACTCTTGTCTGATGCTTCGTCTGTTGCCTTGATCTCTGCTATTGGTTAGCTGAAATAGTTTGTTTGACCCTTTGCTTTTTCCTTATTGCTCAGCCAAATGAAAGCCGTGTTTTTAGGCACTTTGGTATATTAGCCCACTGACTGATTTTTTTATCCTGTGTAAGGTACGGTGTGCGCTCGTTAAAGAAATCATTAATGCACGCTATCATTTCAATAATAGACCCATGCCAGGTTGTGCTGACTGTTTAAATACTTTCACTTTTTCCCTTCTAGGTATACTGTCATTACACGCAGTTCTACAGCGCTCCTCATCTAAAAGAGCTCGGTGACCAGTACCCCCGCTTCTTGGCTTTCATGCGACAAGTTGAGCGTCGCAAAGAGTCGGGACGTCAAAGTCTGTCAGACCTCCTTATTCGGCCCGTACAACGCTTGCCATCGATGCTTCTTCTTATGCAAGGTGAACATTTACCTTCTGTCTAACCTAACCATTGAAAATTACTTGCTTTACTAGGCATATTTCAATCATACCACCAGGATGTCGCTAAGACCTATGCAGCATGAACCTCACCTAAAGTCAACATTTTTCCATACTGAACTTTTTAGAAGTAGTCTATACTAAGTCAACTAGGACTAGGGGGATCGTTGACCTGACTAAATTATATCTCCTTTTACCACTCTTCTGTCTCCGTTCAGTTTCGATCAGGTCAATTGTCACACGAATAAAGTCCACTTCTAGAGTACCCATTCACTTTGATTCTTCTAGCCTGTTTCGTTTGTATCTTGCGTGATTATGGCTATTCTTATGCAACAATCGTGTCTTTGTTGTTTGACTGATCAAATCTATCCAACTTTTTCCATTTACACGTTTTTCATTTCCACGGCATTTCTTAGTCCCTTTTTCTGTTTCTAACCCAACCATGAACATTTAACGGGACAGGTGGTGCGTCAGATAGTGTGCATCAACTCTCTTCGTTTTTTTGACGACATTCTCCGGAATATGACCTGCGAGTCCACCAAAGATCGAATGTGATCGTTATCCTCAGATCAGGTCAAGATGCTTGCATGAAATCTACCGACTACCGCCTACCAACTCGTTTTATTAGTTAAAAATCGATTCCGCTATCTTTTTAATGAGTTCAAACATCACCGGCTGAACATAAACTTCATAAACTTTGCGCAATATCTAACATCCTGGTGCTTTTCAACACTGCTGCTGCCACCGGTAGGCCAATTGTTCCTTGTACTCTTAGAGCGCAAAGCATATTTCTTTCTTTTTTTACCCCCCCTCCCCCTTATCGTTTTATTTAACGTGCTTTCGCAACAGCTGCTCACAAATGCGTACACCGATGTGTCTCTAGTTCTGTGTTAACTATATGGTACGTACCTTTCGCACGGTCAAATACAGTTACTACACCGCTTCTCGTGTGCAGTTTAGCGTTCTGTTATGTAGTTGTCTCCAGTACTTCCTCTTTTTGCCTGCATTTTTTTCCCTACCAGGCATAATGAAATTCACACCGCTTCTCACCCCTGATCACACGGACATAAGGGAGCTTTGTAGAGAAGTTGGAAGGTGTGCTGAGCAACATCGATGCCAGATTAAAGAAGAACGACGAACTCATATCCCTTCTCACGCTGTATCATAAAATTAACGGTGCTCCGGTGGGTCCCTTTTCTACTTCCTTGCTATCGAAACTGTCCTAACCTAAACTAAGTTGGAAAATTGAGGTGGGCGTGCTGGCATGTGACTGGTTATTAAAGTCTTACAAAGAAACGGGTGTTAAGGTTTAATAGAAAGATCTTTTTCATTCCTGGTAGCTAGCTTGCCGCGTCCTCTCCATTTTCAGACAGTCTTTCAGAAGCCTTATCTCTTCTTTTTAAAGCGAGCGCTGGGTAGACGAATGACCACTTAGCGTTTCGAGATACTGCAAATTGTGTTTCTGGCACAATCAAATCGAAAGTGAAGCATCCTCTTTTTGGCCAATAGTTGACAATTCATTCGGCCACGCATATGGCGTCTCTAGTTATATATTGCGGGGTCCCTAAATTGTCCATCGTTTCAATTATTGGCCCTTTGTGCGTCTTTGTGATTGTGACCGCGATCCGTTCGGCCAAAAACTATTATGGGTTCTTAATTTATTTGATTTTTCGTATAGTTTCGTCTGTGTTAATTGTCCTTCGTACGGGTTTCCTGCTTTAAATGAGATTGAACCTGGGCTCACTATATTTATTTATTTCGGGCCTCAGATCAGGCTCGATTTAAGATGTCCAGATGGTGTGTAAATTTGTTGATTACTGGCGTCGATTCCGAATCGTCTCCTGAATTCCAGCTTGGCAACTGCCTTCGCACTTTTGTGTGTAGTTACCTTTTTGCAAGTTCATTAGCGAAATTTAATGAATAACCAGCCGTCTACGTTGTTTGATATCGTGTTTTGGGTGGCAGTACATTGAGGGGTGGGGATAGAGAAACAATTTTGGTATATGTAAATGCAGGGGAAGATTTGCGAGTCATGCGATTGTTCCAGCGAAGTCTTGGATGGAGGGTGCAACCATCTGCCTTGCAAACAGGACTGGCTCTCTACTGTTTCTAAACCATAGCGCCTAAGTTACATACACGTCACACTGTCTTTTGCTCTGGTTACTCTATCCTTCGTGCGGCGTCAAGCTGTCAAATATTGTTCATTTTAAGTTGATATACCCTTTTCAGCCTTTTCTATTTCGTAAGGCTAGGTAGTCTGTGTCTTCGAATCCGGTTGTCAACCTAACTTAGATGCTGTCCTGCTTCATTCTCCTTGCTTTAGCCGGAGATGCTCTCCTCTTCACGTAGCCTTATCAGCAGTCTCAGTGTCTTCCAACTAAGCCTGAACGCCTCAGGACAACCCTGTTTGGAGCCAGTCACCCTATTTCTCCTCACCGACTCCCTCGAGGTTGTTCGCCCAAAAACGCCACACCGGTGAGCCCATGGCTCATGCCATCCAGGCTGCTGTGGACGCCGTGCAAGGTATTGAGGACGTTTGACAAATACGGAGAACCTTAGCTTTATGCCTTTCCTGTTAGCATTTTTCATCGTTTGCTCGGTTGCCTTTTGCAACTAATGCCTTAAACGTCATTTGTAGAAGTCTTTGTGTAAATCGCCTCCTTCGTCTTTTTCGACCTCTCTCAACTCGCCCTCCTACTGCCTATGTGTTTATCCTCCATTCTCAGTTAACCTCACATGTATCAAGCTTTCGAAAGCCAGTTTTACTAACGGCTCATCATCGTGCTCACACTGTAATAGGTATTGTGTTAGATCTCTGCAGCCACGTTACGCTGACAAAACCCATTTATTCGCCTTCTTAAAAATTTCCTTTATTTTCCACCCCGATTAGTAAGTGCTGAGGCCTCATTATACAAGTCGTTATAGTCGAGCTCATCTCCAACTCTCTCACTCCTCGGGGCCCTTTCGCACATAGCTATCCTCTTCTTATTTTCTTTGCCGAATTATCTTTTAACATGGGCTTCTCGTCCCTTCTTCCTTGTAGGTGAGTCGCACGAGCCTGGTGGCCACACTGACACTTCTAATCCGCGGGCCGTCACAGAGGAGTGCACTGGTTGTGGCGGGGACCACGCGAGCACCGGTGTCTCTCGAACCGGATCAGGTGCCTCCAACTCGACCACTGGTTTTGGTCGTGGTGGTGGCAAAAGGCGCTACCACTTCACGCATCTGTTTATGCTGAAATTGCAGGACATAAAGCGGGTAGGCAGTCGCTAATCATGCATCTGTTAATTGTTGCAGTCCTTATCGGCACGATTCAGATCGAGCCCACGTAGGAAGAGCATGAATGCATACACCCCGTGCAATATGTTTCTACAAAGTAACTATTTAATGCATAAAAAAATAAGCATGCAGCGCAGATATGATTTTTCCCCGTGTCCCACGTCCACCTGCCATCGATAGTGGGGCGCGCGGTGCCAATGGTCGACCTGACCTCAGCTTTGTTGGATTACATGTCCCGCTCATGAGTTGTGCAGAGTCTACCAGTCTCTGAAGATACCTAGCCGATATTGTCACTCGAAACGTTAGATACTTGCTATACCGCTTGCGGTAAACCCCTTAATGTAGCGTAGAATTGGTCTGCGTGTCGCGCTTTATTATTTGTATGGACTACTCATGCTTGCGACCATTATACTGCATGAATTCACTAGTATTTCAGCCAATTGTCGTCTGTTGACTTATCAGGTGTAAGACACATTGACTATTGTACCTTTGATGCTAAGAGGTTACCAGAAGCATAAAACCCCGGGCTAGTTAGTCTTTTAATTTATCCTCGCAGTAGTCCGCTACATGGACTCGGCGTGACCTCTTAGATACTGTTGTACAAGCGTATGGCACGCTTTTAGACAGAGACTGATGCCATGTCAACCTCCGCTCGATCTCGTCACCAGCCTGGCCACAGGTCATTGGGTCGTGAAAGATTGAAATATGGTTTGAATCACCTATCATAATCGACTGCTATCCACTCGTTTCCTCTACAGGAACACAAGCAAGAAGGAAAAATGCGGAAAATTGTACTATCCGCATATTTGGTGAATTCAAACAACAGGCGAAATACTTGAAACAGCTGTAGCCCATGAATTGTCCTCGCATCAGTCAGCCTTCTATTTAAATTCAAATTCAGACCCTTGCCTCACTCAACTCGAGCTCGCTAAGGGTTTCTTTTGTCCGCTTAAGTTTTAACCAAAAATAGGTAATTCAAACTTTGCGTTTTTAAATCATTTATTATTCGTTGTATTTAATTGCGAGCGTTAACTCGGGTTTGTTGTCTGTGTGGCTGCACCCAGTGGCGACTGCTGAACGCGCTTTAGGTTAAGTGGCGTCGCCCAGCGGATAGCAGCGTGGCTTGCCAGACAAAAACAGCAAATTTAGGTATAAACCGTCGAAAAAAATGGAGCTCCCAGTCAATCGTGCAGAGTTAGTGAAGGGCAAATAAGCGCCGCTCTTTCTAACTCGCCTCTTAAAGTATGTTAGATGAAAACTAAAATTTTAATGTACCTGTTTACAAGTATCGTGTAGACCTACACATATTCAGCTCGTGTGTTTTACAATATTCTAGACATTTACAAGTGCGCACCTTTGGGTTTGCAGTCCGGGTGTTATGGGAAGACCGCCGTTGAAGTAACCCTACACGTTCTCCATAATATGGAAGTCATAGGATTCTGTTGGCAATCTGATATCATCCTGAAGGATGCGTCATAAATTGAATATTACATTGTCTACCTTCGAAACCAATCCCAGAGGGCTTGACAGCATTGGAAGTAAATACAGTCACAGAAAGTCCATATTTGAAAAGCTACGAACGTTCCCACTAAGGTAATTGGGACTTCGCTTTCCCCAGTTTCATGTAGCTGCACAGCCGACGTATGCATGCGGTTAGTGAATCTTTCGCCGTTCGAAATCTAAATTCGGATTCAATTGAAACCGTGACTTACGCACAGAGACAACTTTTTTTCACTGGTTAAAGTACCAAGCGCACCGTCAAATAGCTAAACCCAGGGACTGGCGTACAGTTTGAAATCGCCAGCGCACTCCGAGCTGTCTTGTTTTTAGGCATACAATTATGCTTTCTGTCATTATATACTGACTTACCAGGATGCAATTGTCGATCAATCGCGTAGTGCAATGCTAAAACGACGTTAATGCAGTTTTCAGGACTCACTTGAGGCACTTTAAACTAATACAATGCGCTAAAGCTGGTAGCTTGGGAAGTCATCCGTTAAAGAAATAGCTCGGTCCTACGAAGAACCGCAGTGCTTCCTTAATGCTACCATGCGGTACCAAATTATATAGACAACGAGCTCGTGGCGCAGTGGGTAGAGCGTTGGACTTCTGCCCATCAAGGTCGCGAGTTCGAGGCTCGGGCGCCGCAGCGCCTGGGTTTGGGTATGGCTGACTGACGACGGCTAATAAGCCAGAAATGGCCATTCAAGTCTCCCTTGTCTTTGTCGGTCATGGTATTCTGCCTATATATATATATATATATATATATATATATATATATATATATATATATATATATATATATATATCACAAATATGTTGCTAAGAGTGCAACAGGCAAGACGCAGACAGCTGTTTCACGGTCATTACCGATCATCAGTACATCATATGCCTTGTGCAGTGAGGTACATAAACAAACCAAACAAGTGCGTAACACTCACTAATGTGGTAAGGATCTCACTCGATCCCATTTGTCCGCCCGCCAGTTACCTACCGGCGATAAACGAACGTTGTGTCATAGGACACATACCATATATATAGCACAAATATGTTGCTAAAGAGTGCAACAGGCAAGACGCAGACAGCTGTTTCACGGTCATTACCGATCATCAGTACATCATATGCCTTGTGCGGTGAGGTACATAAACAAACCAAACAAGTGCGTAACACACACCAATGTGGTAAGGATCTCACTCGATCCCATTTGTCCGCCCGCCAGTTACCTACCGGCGATAAACGAACGTTGTGTCATAGGGACACATACCATATATATAGCACACATATGTTGCTAAGAGTGCAACAGGCAAGACGCAGACAGCTGTTTCACGGTCATCACCGATCATCAGTACATCATATGCCTTGTGCATATATATATATATATATATATATATATATATATATATATATATATATATAGTATGTTGCTCACCGATCTGCTTAAGGAACATGCATGTTCCGTTGTGCCCTGGAGCTCAGACTAGAGCCCTCGCAGGCGGTCGCATAGCGACATGTAACATATGTTGTTAAAGTGGAACTGATAAAGACAAGGGAGACCGGAATGGCCATTTCTGGCTTATTAGCCGTCATCAGCCAGTCATACCCAATCCCAAGTGTGGCACACCTGGGGTTCGAACCCGCGACCTTTGGTAATTGGAGTCGAACGCTCTACCATTGAGCCACGGGCTCGTTGTTTTGTCGGTTGCGATCGGGTATATGATGATAGTATGTTGTTTACCGACCTGCTTAAGGAACATGTACGTTCCGTTGTGCCCTGGAGCTCAGACAAAGCCCTCGCAGACGGTCGCATAGCGACGTTAAGTATATGTTGATAAGGTGGAACCGACAAAGACAAGGGAGACCGGAATGGCCATTTCGGGCTTATTAGCCGTCATCAGCCAGTCATACCCAATCCCGGGTGTTGATCACCCGAGATTCGAACCCGCGACCTTTGGTCATTGAGTGCAACACTCTACCATTGAGCCACGAGTCCGTTGTTTTGTCGGTTGCGATCGGGTATATGATGATAGTATGTTGTTCACCGATCTGCTTAAGGTACATGTACGGTCCGTTGTGCCCTGGAGCTCAGACTAGAGCCCTCGCAGACGGTCGCATAGCGACGTTTAGCATATGTTGATAAGGTGGAACCGACAAAGACGAGGGAGACCGGAATGGCCATTTCTGGCTTATTAGCCGTCATCAGCCAGTCATACCCAATCCATAGGGTGGACCAGCTAGGATTGGGTATGACTGGCTGATGACGGCTTATAAGCCAGAAATGGCCATTCCGGTCTCCCCTGTCTTTGTCAGTTCCACTCTAATATACATATATATATATATATATATATATATATATTGCTTTTATTTCGTGGCGCGGTGCTAGAACTCGCAGTTTTCGGTGGTAGAGCTATTGTTTGTTTGCATACGAATTTATGGCGGGCCTCACAGGGGAGAAATTTGCAGTTCTATTCATTTCTTTCCGGCTGGCCTGTTATTGTCTTTAGTTTGTTTCAATTTGGTTTTTTTACCCCCGGGGCTGTCTGGGCTCCGTATGTTTAGACTTTGGCCTCGACAGGTATTAGTCCTGTGTGTCACTATTTCCCTAACACCTTCGTAGGTTCTAAACTTGAGCACACAGTCACCAGAACGCGCTGCATTTTCGCTGATTGTTCGCGGTTCTTCAGAGCTACACGACCAGGTATACACCTTCTGCCTGGCTGCCAGTTTCACCGCCACCGCCGCTGTTGCCTCAGGTCGCTGTCCGGAGGCACTGGAGTCGGTCGTAGCCACCGCTACGGCCGCAGTCAGCAATCAACCAGTCTTACGTCGTGCCTCCGTTAAGGAAGATGTTTATTCCTCAGCGGCCGTGGGATCTGATCACGCCCGCTCTGCCAGCGTTACCAACGTATCTTGGTTTCCACAGGCCGGATCAGAGGCGCGGGTAGCTGTCACTGCCTCTGCCCTGGAAGATGATGTCACTGACGGGTCCCTTGTGGTAAGCAATCTCGCAGTAGCAACTCTGCAGCACTGTGTGAGCGAAGAAAAGGCGTCCTTCCTGCGCCGGCTCTGCCACCACATTGTACAAGTGTCCAGTCTGGCCAATAATCCCGACGAACTCCTCACCGATATTCCACCGGATGAGTTACTAGACTTTGATCTAGAGATGGTCTTCACTCTCGCCAAAATCTCTTTGAAGTCCAAGAAGTAAGTTCTGGTGTAACCTTATTAGTATGTCAGTGCGTATTTTGCGGTTCTGTTAGAGTTTTTTATAGCCCAAGTATCTCAATAAAACCACTACACTAAGTTTAATTGCACCCAGAAACATTTTTCTCACTGCAGATAGGAAGTGCGACTGTTGTCTAGTCAGGGAACTTCTTTTCTGTGACTGAGTTCGCAATGGTTCTAGTTATTTGATAATTTCTTATATCTAAGGCATTTCACTCGTCAGTTTCTTATATCCTGCACTCTGTCTTCAAAAGTTGGAGAGCAAATGATCAGGTAGATAAACGGATAATGTGTTCCTAAATTAACTGGGTTCTTGTTAGCCTCAGTACCAGAATGGAGATACAGTTACTCGGGCTGCAATATTCATGTTATGGAGGGACCCCGTTTTCGTCATCTTCAACTTGCATATATTCACTGCTGTTGACGTTTATTACTAAGATTTTTACTAACATCACTGCAAGCGTTTTAGTCGATCATAACAGACAACTATAACTGCTTGCGATGAAGGTTTTCATCAAACCATGAATTGAATGAAGATCTGGTTAAAGAGACTTCATATGATAGCACTTGTAGGCATTCAGTTACGTGCTTACCACTGCCAAGCAACTTTTCATCCTCTGAACTGTGGTCTCGCGGTTTTGTGTGAAATTTCGCCCATGAATTTAGGATTGATTTTGGCCCCCATGTGTTTCCTTGGGAGCATGTCATCAGTTGAGAGTATACTCTTATCCTTGTGGACCAGTTTCTTAGCTCTATCTAGTTAGTTACTATAGTTCTATGCCCAGCAAATTGCTTACACCCGTTCTGACCCTCTGTCCTCTTCTTATTTAGATTTTCACGCCAACTTGGTAGAGCAATCTCCATGAAGACCCCTCGCCGCATCGCAGCCGCCTGGAGCAGTAGCGGTCATCCTAGGGATCGGAGCAAGGCCCTCTCGGTCGATCGTATCGCTACCTCAAAGGGCGCCAATACGATGACAGCAGTTCAGCACTATTCGCCACACCCGGAGGCAGAAATGGGCGTAAGTACAGTAGAGAACCTATCTCATGAAAAATGCTGAAATTTGCACGAGATTGATAATCCCTCGCAAACTGGCACTAACGCCTCTATCAAAGCTTCGACATCATAAGGAACAACCTTAAGTGAATTTAAAAGTTAAAGGAAATTCGAAAATTAATATTACTTTGTTTAGAAATAATAACTTTTAAACAAAATGGCCGATTCTGAAAACGTTAAAAATTGATGTAAATGCGACGAATAAATTTAAATAGAATTTCCAGGTGATGGCATAAGCACATCGTTTTGTGTCCATTAAGAGTACTAGCCCTTCGTCAAATTTTTTATCGATATTTCTGGTAGTGAATTATAATTAGTTTCAGATCGTTCTTGAAATACCGGTGAATATTTCACTGTTTTCAATCGATTCGCAATAAATTTAGATCCTGTTCTATGTGTTTATCAAAACTGTTAAAACAAGATATATCGTAAAGCAGTTACCGAAGTAGCGAGTTTTTGGATATTCTTTCTCACGGAGCTGGCCGTTTGCGTCGTATTTATAAATTCATCCAAGCGTGAAAACTTCATTGCCGAGAAAAATGAACTTCCACAACAAAAGTCGACGAAAAATATGCCTATGATCAATTAAAATAATAAGTTACCCCTTTAAAAAGCGCATTAATTAGATACTTCGCTGACGAGAATATGCGGACTTTATTTTTCCAAGTGAAAATCGGTTTTGTGACTTCCCTGAAATAAGGTTTTTCGCTGAAAGTGAATGAACTCACTTATCTTTTTATACTGGAGTAGTTTTTTGCTAATTTCTTTTTTACCGTAATACCTCGTTCTAAGATTGCAAATACACAACAGTGTCTGAATATGTACTAAGATGCCAACAGTTCAGCGCTATACATCACGCCCGGAGAGGCGGAAATGGGCGTAAGTATTTTGCGGTTGTGCACCTCTGCCCCCAGAGTTATCTCGCATCTATTACTGGCGCTTGTACTGGAGTAGTTTCTGATGTCTGGGATTGATGTGTATTTGTCCCTTTAGTTGGTTTGAGCACTGGAGTGGGGGAGGGGGTTAGGGGGAAGCATCAATGATACAATTGCACGTCAAAGTTATTAATGTGAGGGTAGTCGCGGAGTCGTAAGGGTAGTGTCGGCAAGATCCACATTGGATTTACCTTTTTCGTCAACCCAACTCAGTAGTTGATATGTGAAAGACTTCCATTTAACTCTAATTCCATGCATTTTCGTATCACTTGTTTGGCTTCCGCTCAGTAGTTCACAAGGCGCACTCTACATGGTCGTGTTGCCTCAGTCTTCATCTAGAATTAAGACCTACGACCGCGATTGGAGATCAATAATTTATAAGCCCTTTTGCAACCTGATTGACGTGCAAGTAGTCGACAGCTTCAGCAGTCGCTCACCTACACTTTTGTTATATTTTGCATGTTTGACGTGAAGGGACACTTTAGTGTGTTGTAGCATTACTGCGCCTTACATATGATAAAACTCCATTTCAGGGACTAAACTTATCCTCGCTCCTAAACAATTCCAAAAAGCTGGTCTTTATTGCGATGCAGTGGCTGAAAGTATGGTGGTTAGCATATGAGAATCTGACGTTAGCCATTATCCCGTCATCAACTCACGTCCGTTGTTTGTGGTTATTGTGTGTGCCCCAATTCTTGCCCTATGTTGCTGGGAGTTCTTTAAATAATGTTTGACCGCTACTTGGGGTGGGGAACAGGGGGAATTAGTCGGCACACCACCATCAGCAGACCAAGAAATGGGTGCCATTTTTGTCCTGAGGAGGTTATGCCGAAGAAAAAGTGCTATACCACTCTGTAGGATTGACTTTTACTCCCATGCTGAAATCCGACCGTATATATAACCCTCTTGCAGCTCCATCACGAAGTTTCCAAGGCACCCTCAACACCCCTGCTGTCTGTAAAATTAAATGTTGACACATGATCGATGGTTTCACCCAAGGCTGGCGTTATCGATCTTCCGACTGCACATCCCTCATCTCGGTGTTCGCCCCCCTCCACGCCGCTGGAGAGACAAACCACTTCGGACACTATCTTGCAGCCGATTGCGCCGCGGCCAGACGGATTAGTGGTGCGGAGAAACTGGTTAGAGCGGAACTCTACTGCATTCGCCTCGGAGGTCGAGGAGGATACGGGTGACGGTGGAGATGCGGATGACCTTGATCTCGTTTCCATTGACTCCTCTTCTAACACGGGTCCATGGCCAGCCTTCCTGCCTAGACCACTGTCTCAGCGCCCAACCAGACTCGGTACTGTTGGTACACCTTCCACCTCCTCTCTGCGTTCCATCTACTCTTTGGATCCACACGCCATCAGCGCCAAACAGGAGCGTCAGGGCGCGTCAGTGACGTTCTCCAGATGTAATCGATCCTCCGTTGGTGGCGGACTCGGAGGCGATGGTGCCACGCGAAAAAGCATTTTCCGTTCCATGCTAGATGGACTACACACCATACGACGCTCTCTGGCTGATCCGAAACTTGCGGCTGCTACAGAGAACGGACTCACTCGTGGCCGGAAATCGGTCTCTGGTAACGATCTCTCCGGCTGACCTCGAGCCCCTATCGCGGAGACCGAGGGTAACTTGCCCAGTGATGACAACAGCAGAAAATCAAAGACAGGAACCTGGATGCTGGCTCGTCATCACCTCCCGAGACTGGGTTCGGTTGATGCTCGCCGGGGTAGCCATTCCTATGGTGTGTCCACACTCGACCTGTATAAGGTATTGCGCTACATTGTCCTCTCTTTGCCATGCCTATCTGATTAACTTGGGAGGTTTTACTGTCCGAGGTTTTACTCCGAACAAAAGCTTTGATAACGGTTCCTATTTAACAAGTTCCTGGAAGTGGTTAACAGACAACTGCCTCCGATCCCGGGAAATACCAAGACGGTGTTGTATACCATACTTAGGAAACGCTTAATGGTCACGCCGACACTGCTTTTAAGTCGCGATTGAGATACTGCTAAATGCCCTTGTAGCGTAAATTTTGGATGACAACAAGATGTCCACCCTTACTAGCGAAAATGTGAGTTCCAGGAAGTAATTGAGAAGAAGTAGATAAGATCGCTGCGGGCAAGAGCTTTATTTGCCTTACGTTTCAGATTTGAACTGGAACCCACCGTCAGGGGCAATATCCGATACGGGCAATTGGTACACAGGAAGTTGCAGTATTTATAGGATGCCCTCACGTTGAAACTGCACGCATACGGCAATTAACGGCTCCCCTTCAGCGATGACGACGGCATCCTATAAATACTGCAACTCCCTGTGTACGAATTGTCCGTATCTGATACTTTTTCTGATGATGGTTTTTAGTTGAAATCCGAAACGTCAGGCAAATAAGGCTCCTGTCCCAGCGATTGCACCTACTTCTTCTCATGTCCACCCTTAGTTGCCTCAGTAAGGCAAAAACGGTCAGAAGTACTTCGAGGCGTTCGACCTGTGAAACCTATGCGGATCTACGCAATCGACCAGAGCCTGGTATATGTAACTACGTGCTCTTGTCGATTGATAAATAATAAGCTGAAGCTTGTGTTCTGCTTTAAAAAATGGAAACCCATTTGACTATTGATCTGTCGGTTAAAAGTCCAGCAGAACTCAGACACTTAAGTTCTACCCAAATCCATCGTTGTTAGCAATATACGACACCAATTAACTGACCTCGTCTGCGCCCTGTTAAAGCGAAGTCAATGTATGAGGATTGTAGTGTAGTGAATAAGTAAGGTGTTTAGATCAGTTAGTCTATTCTCTAACATTGCGAAAGTCAAGTTGTTAGCGAGAGGCGTTTCCAACCAACAGCGAGCACAGCTCTGTACTAAGGACTGTCGGCCGTAAAAAGTGGATCGTTGGAATTAGCTCTGGCAGTGTCCATGCACCCAGCGCTATCGCAGCGGCCACTAGTGTCCTAGGGTAATGGTCATTCGTTTAGCCTATCATGGACGGTTTCGATGCTAGAGTCTAAATGCGTGGTGGGCGGCGGGAAATATGGGTTGTTTGTGAACATTACGGAGTAAAGGTACGCCGATGTCGTCAAACGATACAGTCCCCACTCGCCTAAGTGGCTTTTCGAAATCACAGCCTTCTGAAGAATGCTGATTGATATCATTTTCGCATGTTCTTCACTGCTAACCCAGCGGGCTAAGTTGCACCGCTTACTTGAAGGTAGCGAAAAGGCAGCCAACTGAAAACGTGAACCAGTATAGGCGGTTCTTTTATCTTCGGCATTCACTTTTTGTTAGCGGAGCATAGGTGGGGAGCTCTCCCGATCCACTGCTGCTGGCCGCCGCGTGGGAATACACTATATGAGACACCACCAAAAGCGATTATGTCAGGCAAGGTCACAACCATATCAAGTACCCGTTATTGTGCAGCAGATCATATGAGCCGATAAGGTGGGATTACGAACGTCTCACGCCTTTCGTCGATTGTAAGCATGGGCTAAAACACTATAGATTGTCGAACCATTAGGCAGTCGCTACAGTGGTAAATTCTTGCGACTGCTGAAGCAGTGTGTATGCAAATTGTGCATCCTACTGTTTGCACTCCGAGGAACTTAATCCAGGCTCTGTGGTTACCGTGCATCACGCCAACGCGTAGTCACTCCTGATCTGTGATGCTCGTCTATCTCCCTTCTACCCTAAACGACAATTTCTACTTCAAACTTAGCCCCCCAACCCCTCTATGATCAATAATTTATACAGCGGATCATTAGGTTAAGTCAGGAAATGCCAGACAACTGTCCCTTCCCCTCCCATAAAATATGAATCCCACTTCGGGATAACATTTCAACCTTGACATCCTTTCATTAAGTTACTGAAGCTTAAAAAGTAGGAAGGCTATATGAAATGTTTGAGAAGAGTGAAGGACTAGTCGGTATTGAGTGGTTTAAAACAATTAAAATATAACGTTCAGAACAGCTGATGATCCATCCATAGAATGGTCAACTTGCAAGTTTTTCTTAGAGAAAGCTTCTATAGGATGGGTTTTTCGTGAAATTATTTGAGTTGCTACTAAAATTGTGCCGTTTCTCATAGAGGGCAATGAGTTTTTGCGCTAAGTTGTCTCAGTCGTATGCTTTTCTCAGGGAAAAGAGCACATTTTCGCGTGGTCTAAATTGATTTTTTTTTACCACGCGCGCGCACGTCCGTTATCACCATTGGATTTATTTTCTTCCCCTTATGAGGCAACCAGTGAGAACACGATGCTTGGTGGGGTAAAATAATCTAAGGGTAATGTTACTTCAATCGCTTAACAGAATGTTTTGGTTATGTAGAAACGTGTCCTTAAAAGGGACACTTTTACTGGACTTCTATACCGCACTTAGGTCGAGGAAGCCGTCCGGACTCCTGCCAACGGTGTTTGTTTCAAGTCCAACACTCAGACAGCACTAATCTGCAGGTCGACCAATCAGCTACCACCACTGTCTTCTTTATGTGTATGCTCCTTTGCCTTCAGTTAATTGATTAGGGTTTTTTCGAATTTCTTATATGTTAGTCCGTCTCAGAGTGCAATTTGCCATCAAGGATTAGCGCTCGAAACCTCTCAACCAGCAGCACCACCTCACTAAAAAACCTATTCTCTCCTTTCCGAGTGCCAAACGGTCCCTTACCTTTGATTCGACAGTCTACGACTGCGCCCGGTAATTGCCTGCACTCGAGCACGTACAATCGAGCCGAGGTGCTGAGCTGTAGTGGACATCACGAAGGCAGCCCTGACGACTGCATCCTCCCACAGTATCGGTAGCTGGAACAGTTTGATGACTCTTGAAGAAGAAGCTGAGGAGGACGAGGACTGTGCGTCAGCCCACCGGCGACGTGGTGGCCATCTCTCGCAGGCGCCAATGGAAACCTGCAGTCTTTTTCTACCGCCAAGTGTATCTGATCACAAGAAACGCTCCTTTGGTTCCAGGGCCCGTGGCAGCAAATCGTCCAAAAAACGTGGTGTTCTTCTTTTGGGCAGTGGCATATTTTATAAATCAGCTGAAGGAGAAGGACAGCAGACGGACCTGGCGTCTCGCCGTGAGAGCTTCTTCAAGCGTGGAATTTTGCGCAGGAGGATACTGACTGATTACTTTGTAAATATTTCTTTATTCGAATGTGTCCTGTAAGCGTTTTCAAGCCCCATTCCTTATCATTTTCATTTTGCTTTATATTATATTACCCAAAAATTGTGTTCAAACTCCTGCTGAAATCTTCATTTCTACTCACCTGACGTTCGTACAAACTTGCAGTTTGGAAGTCGAGCAGGTTTAAATAACGAAGGTGCATGCGCGAACAAAGGCAAATAGACATTTCATCTGAAAGCAGTCGGATTTCACTCATATGTAATGAAAGAAAGAGTTTGACACTGCTCATTTTCATGTGATTCTGATATTGACTATAAACAAAAAGCATGTATTCTGCCCACTTACGTTAGTTATAACTCATAAATATAAGCTAAAGTTAATGCGTAGTCAACACAATCACCCTATGCCAAGCCCCATTCCTTTTCATTTTCATTTTGCTTTATATTATATTACCCGAAAAAAGTGTTCAAACTCCTGCTGAAATCTTCATTTCTATCAGAAATGTTCTGTGACTGTTGACTGATCATGGCAAAACTGTTGACGGAGCTGGGATAGTAATGTAGGCTAGCTGCCAATAAATCCACATCTTGTATAGTGAGTGGTCGCGCACAAAGCACTAAGCAGTATATCTTTTCATGTTCTGCATAAACAGTGCAACGTGCACTCGCCAAAATCTGATACATTAACTTTCTTGCACGTCTGGTGGTTGTGAGTTAACATATCAGTAACTTGCTTGTCTGAGCAAAGCAGTTCGGTCAACATTATGTAATCTCCAGCTGTTCCCCATTAACAGTTAAGTTGACTTCTTATCCCCGTGGTACGGCACTGCAGATCTGGCCGGACCGACTCTGTACACGCTTTAGCTCTGGCCTCAATGACGTCCGACAGTTGGGGTCCGTTTTGCTGATCCAAAACCATGGTATTCCGGCTGTTAGTTGATGTGTGTACCAGTGCGAGACGTCCTGGTCATGACTATGCACCCGGATCATCGCAAAACCGCAGATACCTGCAGGGTCAGCATTTTGCCTTTAAGTGCAATATCACCACTCTGGTCTGCTACAAAAGGCTTGTAGAACTGCCGCCAAAATCATCTAAATTAATTCCGGCACTCAGCTCTTTACGAGACGTTGGCTTTCGTAGCAGTTTTGTTCTTAGAAATGGTGTAAATTTTACGCATTTCCTAAAAATTGAATATGACTCTTATAGCAGGTTCCTTCTTATTGTAAAGGAAAGCCCCAGGAGAACACATGCACTTTCAAGGATACTCCATTACTCTCATTCCCAGTATGACTTGTGAAGTTGTCTTTATGCTTCCGCTTCGTCTTACAGTTGATGTTCAAAAAGTGAAACATTCCACACTCCATTAAGCAAAACCAATTTCTAGATATTGAAAAGAATGTTAAGAAAACCTTGTACCTGACGTTTGTACAAACTTGCAGTTTGGAAGTCGAGCAGGTTTAAATAACGAAGGTGCATGCGTGGAATTTCACCTTTCTATCGTAAGCGAACAAATGCAAATAGACATTTAATCTGAAAGCAGACGGCTTTCACTCATATGTAACGAAAGAAAGAGTTTGACACTGCTCATTTTCATGTGATTCTGATATTGACTATAAACAAAAAGCATATATTCTGCCCACTTACGTTAGTTATAACCCATAAATATAAGCTAAAGTTAATGCGTAATCAACCCAATCACTCTACGCCAGTTTTCATAATCAAGTAAGTGAAATGCTATTTTTGACAACTGAACTGCACTGGGCTAATATTATTTACCGTGAGCAAATTTTTCGAGAGCCGGAAATTGATTAAGTGGATGCTCTGGTTTACAGCTATTTTCTAGGACATAACGTATGAAATTTTTGCACATGGAAATCACCAAAATACAACAAAATATTTTTGAAAATGTCAAGTTCCGCTCTGGAGAGGGCTTAAAAGTTTCGGAAAGGTGCGCATAAAGACAAAGAATGACAGGCGTGTCGATGAGCACCAAGGACATGAATCGAAAGAAGTGCGCTGTTTTCCCAATAAGATGTATCGTTAAGTTCAAGATGGTTGTGTTTACGTTTATCATTATTCACAGGTCTGGAGACATGGCAGAAATTAAAATGCACTTCAATTAACATTAAGTATTAAGAATATTAAAGAAATTCGTTCTGGGCCGTCTGCTACTCGGAATTGTCGGCTAAAACAACAAAATACTAGGTGATTTTACGTAGCATAAGCACATTCGGTTATTCAAAGGCCAGCTGGTCAAAAGTATCTATGATGAAAGTGAGTAAGCTTCTTGGATTGTTGGAGTAGGGGGTTCAGGTCTTCGCTCGATACACGAGTGTCTTCAAGATAGTGGCTTTGACAATCGTCAGTATTTTGTCCAGACGATGTTGATGGCGATGCCACACGGAGGCTTGCAGCCGGCCGGACGCCTGGCTAGCTTTGCAGATCGGATGTGCAATCTCGTCATCCGTGCCGTGCAGACGAGGTAAGGCGCAGTCGTGGCCACGCCGACTTTTAAGAAATTTTTGCGAAGCGTTTAAGTGGTTTAAGCGACCACTTTTCCATAAAACTATACTGCGTTAGTTTTAAAGAATTGGTAATTTGCCTAGAAAATCCCAGGAAGCCTCATATATTAACGGTAGTAATATAGTAAAAGCAACTGATTTGGGTGCTTTGTTTTAGTTGGCACATAGATGCTATTAAACTACTTCTTTTTCGACGGTAAGTCTTGCAGTCTTCTCATCCAGCGAAAGCCTATGACACAGTGGTACGTCATTCTGCGTTTATTTCATACGTTTTGTCTTAGTGTTCTTATTTATGCAACAGGAAAATATTGTACGTGTATTGAGGTAGTAACATGTCTATTAGCCCATTATCACTTATTATTTCGCAAAGGGTTTTAAAGGTAAAGTTAATCCGTTAATATATCGTTTTTTAGTGGACAATTGGTAGTTAAGATGAAACGCAAACAATACAGATTGCATCGGAACACTGTAAATAAGTTGTTTTTATATGAGAGGAAGGCATTTTTTGCTGCCATTGAAGAACGTTCCGTTCCCTCAATATCGTCGGTGATCAATCAACCACCGGGATTGGAAATGCCGAACTAATTCCGGAGGTTTATAATGGTAGGAATCTTATGGCAGTTATTTACTAGATGATATAGAATCCCCAGAATTTGGTGAGTCAAGAGTTTTCTGCTTAAGAATGCCTATGGAAATGCCGGAACCTCCTCATTTATGAGATGTGCAAACATCATTTTGCCGGCAAAAGCACAGCGATGGGTTCGACGTGAAAACTCAGCTAGTGGACATGAATACTCGGTTAGCGGACATGAATGTGCAGTTATCGAATATGGATGCTCAGTTAGCGTCCCTCAAGTAAGTTCTTGAAAGATCTCTGTGAAAATGTATTAGGAAAAGAGACAAGTTTCCGGGCGATCAATTGCTTGCTCTCAACAACAATATGCAAAAGGTTCGGGCAACACTGACGGATGTTGCGAGTACATTGAAGAGGATCACCGCGGTCACCAATGTTAGGCCTTCTCCCCTACATTTTCCATTGTACATGGTCGAATCCTACGACGGTTTCATCCATCGGCTAAGTACTGAGTAGGGGTTAGCAGATGAGGTGGTACGTGTGTACGAATGGAGGAGAATGTTCGCATTCCAGGTGTTTGTATAAGTGAAAAAGAAGAAGAATATCGTTCATTCACTAGAATCATGGCGTTATTCGTCCGAGCTTTCTTTCTCTCCCAATGCTCAGATGAATCACGCCATCATTCCGGTAAACGAACAACCTTCTTATTTTTCCCTGGTACGTGTGTGATTATTCGACTGTTTTCAGATCAAGCGACTGGCTGTGGTAGGCGGTCGAATTGAGACAGCCTCCATCCGAAATCTTATGATTGCCGTTCTAAGCCCACCGCTATGTTATACCTGTTGCTGGGCTATCGGATCCTAGGAAAAACGCTCATTCAAAACCTGTCCATTGTTTCCTATCTTCAAATGTAGGTCCAATCAATGTTCATTGACCTGCACAGATTTCATTATGCAAAATATCCGTTTCAGTAACTATAGTATAGATGCAGTGCGATGAACAGCCATTATCTGGTTCCCTGGATCGAAGGAACGGTATGGAGGGCGATCAAATTGCCATCGCATCATACATCAGGTAAAATATTTGTCTTTGAATTATTATCCACGTGAATTCGATTTCCAGAATTCCTGACCGATGCCTCTGCATGCCCAGAACCATCCCCACCCAAGGGAACGGGAAGTTAACTTAGAACTTCACCGCTAATAGGAAGCATGCTGCTTACCTTATGCGTTTCTGTGGTAATGTAATAGTTATTTACTACTATGAATTATTAACTACTTCTGTTTTCTTCACATTACGCATGTCATACCAGAGTTTTCTTTTATTACAGGAACGGCCTGACGGAGGACTGCATGTTTTCACTAACGTGAATGGGCTGCTAATCGCTGCAGTTTACGCTTAAGGCGTAGGGGTATGATATAAGGCACGCAAGGGTACTACGTTTGCCGACGCTCTAAAAGACTACATTCGCGGCTAAAAATTTGAAGCTATAAAAATGAACGAGGAGAAAGAAACCTCCTCAAGCGCTCGTATTAAATGCCACAATGTAACCACGCCAGATGGCCTCGTCATGCCACGCCATCGCCAGGCTTTGCTGCGCTGGCAGGCAACACCAGACGTGGTGGGTAAGAGCAAGTTGCGCTCCCTATATAGATTAATTTATCCACCGTTTTAGGGGTCTGTTGTTAAACTTGAGTTGAGGAGTGTTGTATTCCGTGTTGGGTAACAGTTGGTGCATGACTACCGTTTTGTCCATGTTGCTGGCCAATCCGTCGGCGAAGGAGTCTAGGATTTTTTTGCATGTACACCTCCGTCGTGGTGTTGAGTGTACAGTCGTCCGCGAAGAGCAGGCCGTGGACTGTAGTCGTAGATAGACGCACTGGGGCCTGCATGCACCGGCTATTGAGACGGTTCCCATCACTCAAGTAGGTGATGCGAATCCTAGTTCACTCGTTTAAATATGCCTCCATCAGCACGACACAGAAAATGAAACTGAAAGGGTGGGAGCGAGTACGCAGCCCTGGCAATGCTTTGGAAACCATCCCATTTACTAACTGCACCATCCCATCGTGGAGCCGATGCACCATGTGTTTGATTCTTTCAAGACAGTCAAATGTCTGCATGATAATCAACATCCCATCGCAATTCTACGTGTGGAAGGCTTCCGCCAGATCTACGAAGGTTCAAATCTCTGGGCACTCCTCTTGTAGCTGGTGAGTGACGAAGTCACCTGAGTAGTTTCGCGGTGTCGTCGAAATTCACATTCGCTCTCCGGGTGTAGTCCGTATTCTAGGTGGCTGACGACATTATTAAGAAGAAACCGAGCGAAGACCTTTCCACTTTGTTGAACAGCGAGCTGCCTCTGTGTTTAGCACGTAGTTGACAGTTCCCTTTCCGCTTGTAGATATGGACTATGTTCGTTTCCATAAAATCCTGAGGAACTTGTTCTAGGTGTCACATCTTCTGGAATATCGTTGTAAGATCCACCATCCGGAAACTTGCATTTTCGCTTCTATCGTCAATTTGAGTGGGCGTGACAATGGGAAAAATTTGCTCTTCGAGAGACGTCTACTTATGCACATATTCATCTTCTGCACAGGTGTTTCAATTACGTTTGTCAAAATGTGTTTTGTACAAACCTCCAGTAAACACCGAGCTGGCGAGACGTATGCTCATTAAAAATTACTACATGAGGCCTCTCAAATACCGTCAGAAAACTGACCAAGATAAGATCAGAGACTGTGCGTTTAATCGCGAGAATGATACAAAACAGTTTCAGCAGACGGTGGCTAAGTGAGCTCGTGAAGAGCAAGTGACACGTAACGCCACACTGGAGAACCCATTCCCCATCGCTCTCTGATCCAATGCCGTTTAGAAACGACCTGTCGTCAAAAGAACTGGTAAAGAAACAAGTGCAGGTTCTATGGCACGAAGTCCCATTCAACACAACTGATACAAAAACTGTAAATTCCACCATAATGGTGGCATCGGCCTTCAATTTGATGGAAGCTGTTGCTACCAACGCGAATGCTAGGCATCAAGTAATTATTGAACCAGAGGGCGATAATACTTAATGAAGACGGAGCTGTTAATTGTCGTAGATATGTAGTAGAATTGTGACTCCATTTTATAACTAATTCAACTCCCTGGCAGACTTTTGAAATTGAGCCGCCATATTTTTTGCTCTCCATTCGCATTTGAATCCTCTTATATGTATGTCGTACAGCAAAATGAGGTCATCGTTGCACGTCGCTGACACTGTTTTGAAAGAAGTCCAATTTGGTCGATATTTTGAGACGCATTCAAGAATGATTCTTAATGAGGTTAATATGTGCATTCTTCGGCCATTTGTTTGTGATCTTTCGGTTTTGTGTAACTTGTGTTCTCAACCTTATTCACGGTGAATGGAGGACATTTGTTTGCTGAAAGTTTTGGAATTTTACTTTCAAAATAAAGCGTAGCTCTCTTTCTCTCAAACTCTGCGTATGAATTATCGGTATCTCATGCTGGTTCTCATTATGGGTTGGAGCACAAATCCTGTTTCAACGATCGTGTCTTCTTCTTCTTCTTCTTCTTCTTATCCTCGATTTTCATCTTCTAGTGCTCCAAGTCTCCAGCTACTAGCAAGTTTTCCGGTCTAGATGGGTGCTCCTCGGACTGTCTGAACGAACATTACAGGTTGTTAAAGTGAGTGAACGTGGGGTGGAGCGTGGTGGATGGGGAGAGAGGTTTTTGGTTTTTCAGATACATCGACGACTCACGGTAAGTGTGTAGATGACATACTCCCAGTATTTTTTAGCGCACCTTTTCTAGCCCCTTCCTCTGTGAAGAGTTACGGAGTGCCTTCCCTGAATATGGCTTCTGAGACATCCCAAAATGTTTCGGAACGCCATTATGGGTCATAGTTTGGTTTAGAGAAGGGGCAATCCGACTTTTTCTTGACCACCTACGGGATGGCATGTCGCCCTATCCATAGGACTTTTGAAAATGGGGATGGAGCGGAGGATGACAAGCAGGATTACCGAATGTGGTGACGCACAGCACTGGACACCCTCATGTGGTTTAACCAGCTGGTTGAAGCACATACCGGCATGTGGCTGTTTGGCAAAGCTTAGCTTCGTGGAGCCACAGGCGAGAGTTGGGTGCCAATTAATGACCGCCGGGAGCCGTTACCACCTGCACGCTGACATCCACAAGGAAGATACTTGCGTAGCGTCTTGAGGGTTATAGTTTAAAATTACATTGCTCAAGATCTTGATTGGTACAGAATATGTGAATTCCGATAAGGACCAAAACGTTCAGTCGTAATAAAAAATAAATAGACACTTTCTGACGCTCACGGTTAACAGTTATCGTGATACCTTTTGCAATATTCCTCGTTCCATCAAAGACAACGGGCACTTTAGTGGTTCTGTGCACAGAGTTGATGGACAAGCGGAAAACTTCAATTGTTCATCGGTTGTTTAAAATGCATCTTATCTAGAGTTAAGAAGATAAAGGTTTCCACAAGGTGCAAAAAATTTATTAATTCTAATCGAAGATATGATACTACTTTACAAGGTTTGTACTACAGTTTTATTTCTCGAGTTTAAATAAAATGTGCAGTGTAAGAAAACATTTTGTAGTTTTTATACTGACGAAATAAGAAAGTTCTCATTCGGCCGACTATAGTTTTCTGCGACGCCATTTTTATAGAAACGAATTCATAACTATGCTTTATATTTTCAGACAAAAATTTTTTATCGGTAAAGTAATAAGATAAGAGTTAATGAGGAACACATTAGGAAGCCATTTTCAGTTTTTATTGGCCAGTTTACTTTAACCAACACCAAGAGCCCGGCAAAAGATAAAGCGTGGCCGTCCGATACAGTCACATAGTCCGTTATTGAGGAAGTAACCGATTCACGTCTGATATCCTTCTGGAGCCAGTTTCCACTTATACAATTGTCCATTTCCGTGAATATATTTGAGACATCATATAAGGTCTTTCAAAAAAGGTGAATGATAACTCGATTCATGACACGACGCAGGGTCTTGCGGTCCTGCAGACCCTATCGAACGTACGCCCCACCAGAAAATGAGGTCCTAATAAGTGAATGAGTACGCCTTACATTTTAAAATCGAAATGAACTCCACTTACCGAAACTAGATCTGTATGATTTTGCAACCGCCCATTTGAGAAGTTGCCATTATCATTGATCGAGGGACGCTTACATATCGGTTACGGGTCTCGCTCATTTCGTTTTGCTCACCCTCTAGCCCCGCCAGTAACTCCTGGGCAGAAGAATACCGAAAATGACAAGGGAAACTGAAATGGACATTTCTGGCTCATTAACCGTTATCAGTCAGCCATACCCAGCCCCTGGTGGTACACCATTCAGACTCCACCCCACAACACATTTATTTGAATTCCAAACCCCTAACCAGTGAGCCACGGGTTCTTTGCTCTCCGGTTTCTATCCGCAATATTAATTTTATACATTATCATCGTTATACGAATCAAAGCATACGACGACGTTGGTGAACCCGATATGGTAAATATTCTTCACTACAAGGCTTCTTCCACTCCAAGCCACGAGAAAGCAACGGCTTGATACCGGTCTAATCTAAAGGGTAAACATGAAACTGCTTGACACATGGTTGTAGTTACTGAGTTACCATGTTGTACCAGAATGCGCTGCAGGCGAAAGCACTCGCCTATTGCATCA
The DNA here is from genome assembly GCA_017591395.1 of Schistocephalus solidus. NCBI lineage: Eukaryota > Metazoa > Platyhelminthes > Cestoda > Diphyllobothriidea > Diphyllobothriidae > Schistocephalus > Schistocephalus solidus. Next base: position 9,963 of record WEDG01002700.1, on the reverse strand, counting down.
AAGCTTGCGTATCAACAATAAAATATCTCAGACGAAGATCAAAGCCGGGTTAACAAAACTTTATTACCAGTTATCAGATTAAACACTGACCTAAAAGTCAAAGTGCTAGGAAAAAAATTGGTTGATATCGCCTCTCAGCGCAGAACATCTCGGAATACTAGCAATTTTCGTTGACGAGATAAAAGCTTACACTAACCTATGGGAAGTTTGTGATTTTTTCTCTGAAAATATAAGAATGAAAAATTATATGAAATTCCTTCCAATAGGAAGGACTTCCAAAGTAAGAAGGAAGCTGTCGTGAGTGACTCCAGCTACTTTCTCCGCAAACTCACCAGAGAATTTGAAGCAAGCACCTTGAACAACCTCAGCGGAAAATTTGGAAATAACTGCCTGTAAATAAATGAATGGTTACGAACACTCGCTGCCTTGAAAATTTGCATGTGGGTTCAACAACAGGTTTTCCTTTTGGAGAGATCGTTGTCACCCGGTGTTTGTAGGCTAGATCATCCGGTATTTTGGGGAGTTAATAAATTCTGGAGCGTGAAGCTATCAGACGCATACAAACATATTTGGCAGGTGGGTGAGCCAAGTGGGTTCAATTGGCTGTATCAAGCATAAGATACAATACCTAGATTTCTTATTGCGATATAACTTGTGATGGCCTCGATAACTGCATTAAAGTTTTACCTGAAGTAAAGACTGAGCCTGTTTTACGTTACCCATGGCTGTGAGACAAAGGATTAACAAATTGGATCTAATGAAAATCCCTCCCTGAGATTAAAAAAGGCCGCGAATAGAATAACTGCATTTTGTTCTCCATTTACATTGTCTTAAAGGATTAACTACTGTTCCATTATATGCGGTCCTAATCTTTCTTAGTACATTTTATTTGTTATCAAAAACTCCTCGTATAACAAATTTACCGATTGTACCAAACTCACAAGCAAATATGGCATACATTTCTAACAGGTTTTATGTTCGCTTCCCTTTCACCACCTCAAATTAAGCACTTAACTCATTGGGATGAATGATAAAAAGCATGCGAAAATGACCTGTGTGTACACTTTGATCGTATGTGATGTCCTCACGATGCCACTTAAGCCATTGCGGCCTCGTTCATTCAAGGCGATGTAGGAGAAACTTCATTCTCTGGAGCGTTCTCAGAAAATTTTGGCCATGCAGCTGCAGTTCTCGCCATCGTAGAAGATCAAAACTTCTGTATGTACAGCCGTGCCAAAGGTGTATGAGCGGATCTTGGCAGCCACAAAGATACACCAACGGACACACAGACGTCGTCATTGAATAGCAAATGTTCCATGATGAGCATCGACGAGCCGTCATTAACCCTACACCCTATCCGACATTAACAAATATGGAAAAACTTGGAAAATCTCAACCTGTTGAATCTAACAATTATAGTTCATTATCATTAAAAACGTCAAGGTTATTATTGTGAGGGTAGTCGCGAAGTCGTGAGGGTAGTGTCTGTAAGATCCACTTTGGATTTACCTTTTTCGTCAACCCAGCTCAGTAGCTGATATATGAAAGACCTCCATTTAACTCTAATTCCACGCATTTTCGAATCACCTGTTTGGCTTCCGCTCAGAAGTTCGCAAGGCGCACTCTACAGGAACGTGTTGCCTCAGTCTCCATCAAAAATCAAGGCCTTCAACCCAGATTGGAGATCAATAATTTATAAGCCATTCTGCAATCTGATTGACACGCAAGTAGTCAGCTTCAGTAGTCACTCACATAAACTTGTTATATTTTGCATTTTTGGCGTAAAGGGATACTTTAGTGTGTTGTAGCATTACTGCACCTTACATATGATAAGACTCTTTCAGGGACTAGATTCATCTTCAATCATAACAATTCCACAAAACTGGTCTTTATTGCGATGCAGTGGCTGAAAGTATGGCGTGTGGCATTTGAGAATTTGACGTTAGTCATTAGCCCGTCCTCGACACACGTCCGTTGTTTTTGGTTATTGTGTGTGCCACAATTAATGCCCTATGTTGCTGGGAGTTCTTTAAATCATTTTTGACCGCTACTGGGGGTCAGCAGACCAAGAAATGGGTGCTATTTATGTCCTGAGGAGGTTATGCCGAAGAAAAAAAACGTGCTATACCACTCTGTAGGATTGACTTTTACTCCCATGCTGAAATCCGGCCGTATATATAACCCTCTTGCAGCTCCATCGCGAAGTTTGCAAGGCACCTTCAACACCCCTGCTGTTTGCGAAATTGAATGTTGACACAGGATCGATGGTTTCACCCAAGGCTAGCGTTATCAATCCTCCGACTGCTCATTCCTCATCTTGTTGTTCGTCCCCCTCCACACCGCTGGAGAGACAAACCACTTCGGACACTATCTTGCAGCCGATTGCGCCGCTACCACCAGCCACCAGACCGATTAGTGGTGCGGAGAAACTGGTTAGAGCGGGACGCTACTGCATTCGCCTCGGAGGCCGAGGAGGATACGGGTGACGGCGGAGATGCAGATGACTTGGACCTCGTCTCCATTGACTCCTCTTCTAACATGGGTCCATGGCCAGCCTTCCTGCCTAGACCACTGTCTCAGCACCCAACCAGACTCGGTACTGTTGGTACACCTTCCACCTCCTCTCTGCGTTCCACCTACTCTTTGGATCCACACGCCATCAGCGCCAAACAGGAGCGTCAGGGCGCGTCAGTGACGTTTTCCAGATGTAACCGATCCTCCGTTGGTGGCGAACTCGGAGGCGATGGTGCCACGCGAAATAGCTTTTCCATTCCATGCTAGATGTACTGCGCACCCTACGACGCTCTCTGGCTGATCCAAAACTTGCGGCTGCTACAGAGAACGGACTCACTCGTGGCCGGAAATCGGTCTCTGGTAACGATCTCTCCGGCTGACCTCGAGCCCCTATCGCGGAGACCGAGGGTAACTTGCCCAGTGATGACAACAGCAGAAAATCAAAAACCGAAACCTGGATGCTGGCTCGTCATAACCTTCCGAGATTGGGTTCGGTTGATGCTCGCCAGGGTAGCCATTCCTATGGTGTGTCCACACCCGCCCTGAACAAGGTATTGCGTTCTCTCGTCCTCTCTTTGCCATGCCTATCTGTTTAACCTTGGATGCTTTACTGTCTTTGCAAAGTAGGTTCCGAACAGAAGCTTCGATAGCGCTTCCCATTTAACAATTTCCTGGAAGTGGTTAACAGACAATTGCTTTCGAACGCGGGAAATACCAAGACGGTGTTGTATAGCATACTTAGGAGATGCTTAATAGTCACGTCGACACTGCTTTCAAGTCGCGATTGAGGTGCTGCTAAATACCCTTGTAGCATACAATTTTGAATGACAACAAGATGTCCATCCTTACAAGCGAAAATACGAGTCCCAGGAAGTAATTGAGAAGAAGTAGATGCGATCGCTGGGACAAGAGCTTTATTCGCCTGACGTTTTGGATTCCAACTCGAATCTATCATCAGAGACAGTATCCGATACGGGCAATTCGTACACAGGGAGTTGCAGTATTTATAGGATGCAGTCGCCAATTTACTCAATGCCTGTGGCAATTAACGGCTCCCCCTTAATCGATGATGACTGCGCTCTGGTGCGCTAATTGTTTGATGGCTGGTATACGGGTGGTTATCCGCTGAACCTTCGTCATCCGGGTTGGATTTTGGTGTGATGATGGCTCGGCTATTCGGCCCCCCGGCACTTGCTTTGGAAAATATGTTCGCTTGAGCATTCCCCGAGTGGCCGATTACTCTGGTCGAACTGAGCCTCAACAGCGAATAGGGCTTGTGTAGGTCATTGCAGTTGTTGATAGACTGGGAGCCTTTAAACCATGATAAAAGCCACTCGTGGCTCACGTGATTATCCCCTCTTAAGAGAATTTTAGCTTCATCAAACTTGAATGTAGGCTCTGAGTACAAACACCGCTTTAGGCCCTGCACATTCCTGCCGTCCTTTCACTATGTTCCAGTCGCTTTGGACGCGTCCCTAAACGGCAAGGGTAGTTTACATGCCCCCGCGGGACAGCGAAATAGGGACATCCCGTAATACAGGTGGATTTAGGGTACGCTCCAGGGAACTTAGAGTTGGAGTCGAGGGTTAGGGGTACCATTCGGAAATAGTTACCTTTCCTGAAAATTCACGCATGCTCCTGGATTCCAGGGGGGATGTTTCTATTTATTGTCCGGCGGACAAGGGATATGTAGCCTAGTCCCACCTCTCAACCCCTGTGTGCCGCACAAATAGTTTTCTTTACGCCCCAAACCGGACAGGTCGCAAGTGGGTCTAGTTGGATCTATGCTCCTATCTAATTTAATGCAAAGAATAAAAGTGCAACCCAGACAGACCCTTCTGCAAGCCTATAGCAATTAAAGGCACCCTTTCAGCGATGACGACGGCATCCTATAAATACTGCGACTCTCCGTGTACGAATTCCCTGTATCTGATGCTTTCTCTGATGTTGGATTCGAGTTGGAATCCGAAACGTCAGGCGAATAAGGCTCTTGTCCCAGCGATCACATCTACTTCTTCTCATGTCCACCCTTAGTTGCCTTAGAAAGGCAAAAACGATCAGAATTACTTAAAGGCGTTCAACCTGTGAAACCTCTGCGGATCTACGCAATTGGCCTGAGCCTGGTATATGTAACTACGTGCTCTTGTCCATTGATAAATAATAAGCTGAAACTTGTGTTCTGCATTCAAAAAGTTCAGCGGGACTCAGACACTTAAGTTCTACTCAATTAAATCGTTGTTAGCAATATATGACACCAACTAACTGACCTCGTCTGCGCCCTGTTAAAGCGAAGTCAAGGATTGCGGATTGTTGTGCAGCGGATTAGTAGTTAGTATGTTCTCTGACATTGCGAAAATCAAGCTGTTAGTGAGAGGCGTTTCCAACCAACAGCGAGCACAGCTCTGTACTAAGGACTGTCGGCCGTAAAAAGTGGATCGTTTGAATTAGCTCTGGCACAGTTTCTATTGTTGGCAGTGTCCATGCACCTAGCGCTATCGCAACGGCCACCAGTGTCCTAGTGTAATAGTCATCCGTTTAGCCTATCCTGAACGGCTGTGGATGTTAGAGTCTAAATGCGTGACGGGCGGCGGGAAATATGGGTTGTTTGTGAACATTACGGAGTAAAGGTGCGCCGATGTCGTCCTACCGTTTGCACTCCGAGGAAATTAATCCAGACTCTGCGGTTACCGTGCCTCACGCCAACGCGTAGTCACTCCTGATCTGTGATGTTCGTCTATCTCCCTTCTACCCTAAACTACAATTTCTTCTTCAAGCTTTAGCCCCACTTATCCCTCTATGATCAATAATTTATATAGGTGTTAACATATATTAACAAAATTGGGACAGATTTAATCGAAAGATAACTACCCGTCCTAGAAAAGGTACTCATGTTTAGTTAAAGAGTGAAGGGCTGTTTGGCACTGAATGGTTTAAAACAATTAACATATAACGGTCTAAACAACTGATGATCCATCCATAGAATGGTCTGCTTGCAAGTGGTTCTTAGAGAAAGCTTCTATAGGATGGGTTTTTCATGAAATTATTCGAGTCGCTACTAAAATTGTGCCTTTTCTCATAGAGGGCACTGAGTATTTGTGCTAAGTTGTCTCAGTCGTATACTTTTCTCAGGAAAACGAGCACATTTTTGCGGGGTCTTAATGGTTTTTTTGTACCGCCCACGCCCACATCCGTTATCACCATCGGATTAATTTCTAAATATTTCATTTTCTTTTCCTTATGAAGCAACCAGTGAGAACACGATGCTTAGTTGGGTAAAATTATTTAAGGGAGATATTGCTTCAATCGTTTCGCAGAAAGTATCGGTAAGGTACAAAGTGTCCTTAAAAGGGACACTTTTTCTGGACTTTGATACCGTACTTAGGTCGAGGTAGCCGTCCAGACTCCTTCCAACGGTGCTTGTTTCAAGTCCAACACTCTGACAGCACGAAGCTGCAGGTCGACCAATCAGGGACCACCACTGTCTTCGTTATATGTAAAGTCCTTTGCCTTCAGTTACTTGATCACGTTTTTTTCGAATTTCTTATTTGCTAGTCAGTCTCAGAGAGCAATTTTTCATCAAAGACTGGCGCTTGAAACCTCTCAACCAGCAGCTCCACCTCACTGAAAACCTCTTCTCTACTTTCCGAGTGCCAACCGGTCCCTAACCTCTGATTAGGCAGTCTACGACTGCGCCTCGCCGTGAGAGCTTCTTCAACCGTGGATTTTTGCGCGAGTGAGAGGATGCTGACTGATTACTTTGTAAATATTTCTTTATTCGAATGTGTCCTGTAAGCGTTTTCAAGCCCCATTCCTTTTCATTTTCATTTTGTTTTATATTATATTACCCGAAAAAAGTGCTCAAACTCCTGCTGAAATCTTCATATCTATCAGAAATGCTCTGTGACTGTTGACTGCTCATGGCAAAACTGTTGGCGGAGCTGGGATGGTAACGTTGGCGAACGAATGTTAGTGTACATGCGCAGTGCCAATAACTCACTATGAACACTCCGCATCTTGTATCGTAAGTGAGTGGTCGCGCACAAAGCACTGGACAGTATATCTTTTCATGTTCTGCATAAACAGTGCAACTTTAATCCGTGAAAAATCTGATAATTCACTTTATTGTACATCTGATGGTTAGGAGGGGGCAGGTTGAGTGGCTGCGGTCATTCGGACGATAAGAAGATGAGAAGCTATATGCTAGAGTCGAAATTGAGCTCAAGGACACTCTGACTCCGTAAGTTATCCGCATTTTCGTACTGCCGGCCATGGTAGTGTGGCATTTTACTTTATGAGCTAACATATCAGCACCTTGCCTGACTGAGCAAAGCAGGTCAGCCAACATTATGTAATCTCCAGCTGTTCCCCATTAACAGTTAAGTTGACTTCTTATCCCCGCGGTACGGCACTGTAGGTCTGGCCGGACCGACTCTGTACACTTTTTAGCTCTGGCCTTAATGACGTCCAGCAGTTGGGGTCCGTTTTGGTGATCCAAAACCATGGTATTCCGGCTGTTAGTTGATGTGTGTACCAGTGCGAGACGTTCTGGTCATGACTCCATGCACCCGGATAATCGCCTCATGAGCTTCTCAGCAAAACGCAGACACTTGCGAAGTCAACATTCTGGCTTTCAGTGCTAGCCGGATACTATCTGGTCCGTCGTACAGCGTTATGGGCATAAAGTCCACCACAAACGTGACGTGGTGTGAAGCCGTCAAGCCAGGGCAGGGGTACTGGTTTGCCGCCCTCCGCCCACAGTATGTCCCCCTCTACTGGTCCCATCTTTAAAACCTTGAGTATTGGGACATCGTAAGCCCTGAAGGTCTTCCAAACCAAGTTGAATGTTGGGGGTAAATCAAAAAAATCGTCAATCATTTTTTGCCAAGAGTCAATGTCGTTGCCCCAAGATTCGTCGAAAAGCGGGTGGGGGTTTTGGGGCCAAAACAGCTTCGGTATTTCCTCATAAGCCTATCACTAGCGAAACGACTCTGAGATAATGCAAAAATGCTGACGGTTACACCAACTCCTTTTGGTGTGATGAAAGAGAGAATATGTATGTAGGTAACATGATATACCGTGCCGACAGCATGGTTATCTGTAGCTGCATGAAAGCTGCGGGGCCTCGGCTCACCGGTGGTGACCACAGCATTTGCGTGCCTTTTGGCAGATACTCCACCATTGAAATTGCCGCTTTTTAATGTCCGAAGAAATTGATCGTTTACTTGGGATTAATCAGTAGGAAATAAGTTTTATCTGTTCATTCCGAAAGTTCATCTGAATATTTCGGCTGAAGTGCAGCAGACACAGCGGGGTAACGTAATATTTCTGAATAACCAGCAGGCAGCCGGTAGTGTGTGACCCCAGGCACCCACACTTATGAGATGCAAGCTGCTCACCCCATTTCGTGCAAACTCCTGGTGCTTTTGTTAAGGGAGCCAGATTAAGGTCATTAAGTACGACAGCATGTTCTCACTAGTTAACTGACAGACTCCCATAGTGGCTAGGGCCTGGGAAAAGAAAGCGAGGTTGATATCTCAGCGTATTTCCTCACAATAAACAATATGAAACGCTTAAAGCTATCACTGTGGCTTGGAAAGTTGCCATCGGACGGGACAACTCGGACCGTACAGTCAGCCCATGGTGTGTAGAGCGGCCGACTGGTGGAATGCGAGTCAGGCTTATACACAATCTTGATGTAGGGCTCTCCGTGGACCTCATTTGATACGCTGGTCGAACTGTCGCCCGAGTTCGAGCCTCGGGCTCCGCAGTGCCTGGGGTTGGGTATGGCTGGCTGATGACGGCTAATAAGCCGAAAATGGCCATTCCAGTCTCCCTTGTCTTTGTCAGTCATGTGATTCTGCCTATATCCTTAGCTGCCTTACGGCTGCTGGCTGGGCTTGAGAGTAAGCCCCAAGGCATAATGGGATGAGTGAGTCCTGTAACCGATCGGTGAGCGCCCAAGTACCATTTTTTAATATTCCCTATCGAAAACGGCAAGAAAACGAGCTCGTGGCGCAGTGGGTAAAACGTTGGACTTCTGCCCAACAAGGTCACGAGTTCGAGCCTCGGGCGCCGCAGTGCCTGGGGTTAGGTATGGCTGGCTGATGACGGCTGATAAGCCAAAAATGGCCATTCCAGTCTCCCTTGTCTTTGTCAGTTACGTGATTCTGCCTATATCCTTAGCTGCCTTATGGCTGCTGGCTGGGCTTGAGAGTACGCCCCAAGGCATAATGGGACGAGTGAGTCCTGTAACAGATCGGTGAGCGCCCAAGTACCATTTTTTTAATATTCCCGATCGAAACCGGAAACAATTCAAGTCTCCCTTGTCTTTGTCGGTCATGTTATATATATATATATATATATATATATATATATATATATATATATATATATATATATTGATAATGGGGAACCGACAAAGACAAGGGAGACCGGAATGGCAATTTCTGGCTTATTAGCCGTCATCAGCCAGTCATACCCAATCCCAAATGTGGCACACCTGGGATTCGAACCCGCGACCTTTGGTATTTGAGACGAACGCTCTACCATTGAGCCACGAACTCGTTGCTTTGTCGGTTGCGATCGGGAATATGATGATAGTGCGTGGCTCACCGATCTGCTTAAGCAACATTTATGTTCCGTTGTGCCCTGGAACTCAGACTAGAGCCCTCACAGGCGGTCGCATAGCGACGTGTAGCATATGTTGATAATGGGGAACCGACAAAGACAAGGGAGACCGGAATGGCAATTTCTGGCTTATTAGCCGTCATCAGCAAGTCATACCCAATCCCAAATGTGGCACACCTGGGATTCGAACCCGCGACCTTTGGTATTTGAGACGAACGCTCTACCATTGAGCCACGGGCTCGTGAGCAACGAGCCCGTGGCTCAATATGGTAGACGTTCGTCTCAAATACAAAGATCGCGGGTTCGAATCAGAGTGTGCCACATGAGGTATGACTGGCTGATGACGGCTAATAAGCCAGAAATTGCTTCGAGTCTCCCTGTCTTTGTCGGTTCCCCATTATCAACATATGCTACACGTCGCTATGCGACCGCCTGTGAGGGCTCTAGTCTGAGTTCAGGGTACAACGGAACATAAATGTTCCTTAAGCAGATCGGTGAGCCACGCACTATCATCATATTCCCGATCGCAACCGACTAAAAGCTACGATCGGCTCAATGGTAGAGCGTTCGTCAATAAGCATCGCGGTTCGAACTCCCAGTGCCATTTGATATTAGACGACTGTTGATGACGCTAATGAGGAATATTCTGATCTCCTGTTTTGTCGGTTCCCCATTATCACATATGCTACACGTCGCTATGCGACCGCCTGTGAGGGCTCTGGTCAGTTCTAGGCACAACGGAACATAAATGTTCCTTAGCAGATCGGTGAGCCACGCACTATCATATATATATATGTATATATATATATATATTATGATAGT
>WEDG01002699.1:0-77266 GCA_017591395.1 Schistocephalus solidus | reverse complement strand
AGTCAGTACCCAGGAAATTAAGCTACCTACAGGCATTATCTTTTCAAACTTATTTCATTACATACTCACGAGGAGTCTTGAATTACTGTGCAAGAACATGCCCATGTCGTGTTAATGCTTCCAAGGAAAAATTGAAACGTCCATCAAGAATAACACAGCAATGCACTAGAGTAACATAATTTGCTGTTGAAAAAGGAACATATACATTCTTTTTTTAAATATAAATATGTTTATCATATTTTGTCTTTTTGAGGGGATATATTTATTAAATTTTTCTCACAGCCGAACTCTAATTTTGACAGTGCCACAAGCTACTAATAATTCGAGCTGCTTCTAAAATTTCCGGTTTTCGCCTTCACTTGGTATGTTTTCATTAACTCACAAACGCTAAACAAACAACTACGTTTGATTCCTCTTTCTCCAAATTGCATTTCATTTTTATCTACCGAACTGTGGAGGACTCTAAAGTCCCTCGTTGGCCGCCGAAGCACACTGTCACATGTGGTGCATGATCATTTAGATTCTATAAACTTTCTTGACTTTACTCTGCCTTCAATCAACATTTCCCTAATACCATGATTCTTATCTCCTGTGTCTGAAGCAACAATGGACAGCACTTTAACAAGGTACATGGATTTACAGCTGCCGGGTCAGATGTTGTCTTAGCATTTATCCTGAAATCTTGTTATTCTCAAATAGCCCCTGTTTGACACAACTTTTTAAAAAGTCCTTCATTCAGTGCTCACCCGCACGTCGGAAGCTTGCTAAAAGAGTTGCTTTAGACCATTTTTCCGATCCTTTCTAATTTGTACATAAGGCCAGCGTAGTAACCTAGATGCTGTTGCTCATGGGCTCCACCCTGTTCTTAAAGATCAAGATACGAGTTGCCATGCGTACGCACGTGCGTTTTTTGACTACTGCTGCTCCTTCAAGGTCATCCTGCGTCGTATCTTTCTCACTCAACCGCCCCTGTGTTCCATGTTATCTTTCGCCTCTTCTCCCCCACACTGGTGACTTGAAATCTAAAAATGACTGTCTGCATTTTATGTACGCTGGGGGTATTGTTATTTATCATCCTTTTCAAAATCAGACACATATCCAGTTTCTGAAGGATGTCCTTGGCCACATCTCAGACTAGTCATTAGATGATGACCTTCTAGTGAATAAGCGTAAATCTGTTCAGTGTATGTTTTGCGTGTAACCCCCTTCTAGTAGTGAATCGTTGGATATTATTCCCAACGAAACATCCTCTATCCGGTTCCTTGGTGTTCCCCTATCATGAAATCTTTCCTGAAAACCACATTACCATTATTATGAACTGCACATTAATCCATAATTTCTAGCACTAAAAAGGCTTTGGATATGCTAGAAATACGTCAATTTGCTGCGGAATTCGGCCGTCCGAGAATTTACCATCGCACTGTGGCAACGATTTTTGGTATTTATCGCTCAATGACCTCTCTGTTAAGTTATCTGAAATTTACGTGCCGAAATATTGTCACCTCCATTCTGCAGTATGAACAGCTCTGGTGATCAATGAAAGGTATCGAGCAGCCAGCAAACTCTTTTGAGACCCCTTCTATCGCCACAAAAGCCAGCATTTATAAACGCTTTATTTTTCATTTAATTTATTAAAAGTCTACCGACATAAAAGAGATATATTAGCGATTGATGTGCAGCCACACAGAGAGCTGAAGATCAAGGTTATGAGAAGTTACGTAGGCCAAACCGTTTTTCGCACAATAAAGTAAAATTCCCAGAGATGAGCATTGATAAGTTCAGATGAGGTGGCACCTTCTTAGGTCGATATTTTCATAAAGGTTTTATGCCGGAGAATAGGGTTGCAATGTCAGCCAAGCATCTTTAAATGTAGGGGAGACCGGGATGGTCATTCTGCGGCTTATTAGCCGTCATCCGGTGACCATACCACAACGCCAGTTATAGCCAACCCAGGAATTAAGCGCAGGTCCGTTGCTCATGGAGCATTATGAGACGACTGCAAAACTGACCTATGGACCACAATTGAGAATTATCGAAGGGAAAAATCGTATGGTTGCATCACGCTGCCCTAGAATATGGCTGATGCAATGGTCCGTGCACAAAACTCGAATGCATCAGACTAAGAGTGTGAATGCCAGACCCCTGCCAAAGTGAACTAGCTGGACTTCAAGGGATTCGTAGTCAAGGTAACCCACGCAATTCGAATCTCATCAGCGTTAGGAGCATCATCACAGATGACATTCCGTTGATTGTCTTTATGCCCAATTAACCACCAAACTAATTCCTGACCTTCCTCCGTCCATTCATATACTTGCACAGCGTACGCTGCTGAATAGAGGCCAGTTGCCCATATTTTAGATTAAATTTGAAGTAACTCTGTAGCTTGTAAATTTTTAAATGCGAAAACATGTTCGCACATTTTATGAGACAATTTCTGATGCCAGACTGGCGGACTGAGAGTCAGGCTGCAATGCCTCCTGCTTAATTTGGCCTTTATGGTAATGCCACTCCGAGGGATCCGAGCCAGGTGTGGTGGCACGCCCAGGGGCGGCTCCGACCCCGCAAGCCACCTGCGCCCTCTCCCATCATCTCCCATCGCCTGTGTCATTATATGCGTAAAAATTATAACGCCAGAAAATCGATACCTTCATCGTGGTTGCGGCCGTGGGAAAAAAGCACGCAGAGCGCTAAGCTGACCCATAAGAGCACATAACTGTGTTTCATGTCTGTTTTCAAAAGCAGTCTGTCAGACGTGTCAAATGTATCTTCTCCCATCTTTGGTCTGCTTGACTCTGCCATGAAACTAGGCTCAGGTGGGGGAGGAGGAGAGAGTGCGGTAGCTGCACCGCAAGGCTACTGTCACTTAAAACTTATCCTCGCACAAGTCACCGTCTCTCTACCACCGTCTGTGGAGCATACGGTTGCCATCGTCAGAGTATGACGGTCGAACTCTCGATAATTCCTGGAATTCTACCGAAATCTCGGAAATAAATGTTGCAAACTAGGCCAGGGTGTGACTTCTTACCTGTATTTTTCGCTCACTTAATGCTTAAAATAGCATTTTGCTGATCCCTCACTTGCATTTAAAACGTTCATGTCTAAATTTGTTGGGACATTTTGCAAGGGCTGTACAGCAAACAAGATGCTGCTTGATCAGAGAAAAACGATACCTTCATCGTGGTTGCAGCCGTGGGAGAAATGCACGCAGAGCACCTAGCTGACCCAAAGAGCACATAACTGTGTTTCATGTCTGTTTTCAATAGCAGTCTGTCAGACGTGGTGCTGCCACACAAAGTTATGTAGTCATTGACTGCCAGTCAATAGGTTGCTGTACAGGACCAAGGTGTGGTGGCCCGCCAAGGGACAGCTTGGACTTAGGGGACCCAGCCGCACCAGCCACCTTCGTCCTCTCCCGCCTCCGGTCTTCTTGACTCTGTCTTGACACCGGGCTCATGGGGGAGGAGGAGAGAATGCGGTAGATGCAACGCAAGTCTATTATCACTTTAAACTAAATCACGCGCAAGTTACCGTCCCTGCTCAACTTTCCCATGAGCATACGGTGGACATCGTCGGATTACGACGGTCGAACTGTCGTACAGGACCATCTACACTATAACACAAAAAGTAGGAACTGCACTTACATCTCGTCTAAAATCTATTGTTATCGTAAATTTGCTCCTTGTTCATTGGTGGATAGATGCATTTACGAAACCACAAGCCTCCGCTTGAGCATGATTTGGTCGGGAAAGTCTATATGGTCACACGACAGCTGGACTCAAATTGCCTATTCAATATTTTATTACATTCATAACGTACAGAAATTAATCTAAGAAATCCTTCCGAAAAAAATACTGAAAAGTCTGCTTGATAGTCTGTTTTCCATGACCGAATCCAGGTTTAAGTCACGCGCCGCCCAAACTCCCTGATAACAGTCACAAGTACTCCGCGTTTTTGACGTACAGACGTCGCTCATAGTGTACCCTGAACCTCACCTCGTGCATTAAAGACGTGTGTCTGACACCTCCACTGCCTCCCTTATACAACACTGGAGTTAGCAATCGACTGAACTAATCTTGATCGTTTTCTGGGAATTTTACGTACCTAGGCCACACAGTCAGTGGCCTACTGAACGTCTCATAGCTTTGATCTTCGGCACCCAGTATGACTGCTCACCAACCGCTAACTATGTTCGTTTATGTAGTTTGACTATGAAGAAATGATAGGAAAGACGAAGACTTTCCAAATAATTATGACAAGATAGACATCGCTCACAACTTACCCTCAATCCCGCCACCCCCGCCCCCCTCTGCTCCGACGGCCTCAACACACGCGCTGCCACAATTCTGTGTGTTTGAAATGCAGACATAGCTCACAGCATATTCTGAACCCCTCATCATCTCTCTTCGCATCCAGTTCCAACATCCTCATCTCGCCGACTTCATTATGCGGGTGACGTCTGAACGAAGCATGTGCCTAACTCCCATCGCCCAGCCTAAGCAGAGCATTGGAAAGGAACACCCAACTCATTAAAACTGATGGTCTTGTGATATATTTCGGGTTAATATTCCACACCGTATTCTCTTTCCTCTACTGAGCTCTGGAGGAATCTTAACCGTCCGATCGCCTATTCTTCTGCTTTACTGAAGCGTGATGAACGAGTCGCCATCGACCTAATTATGCCACTCTCCTCCAATCTCTCCGACCCCTTGCAATTCCCATATAAGGCCAAATGTAGCACCCTAGATATCGTTGCTCTTGTTGTCCATTCTGGCAATATGGCTGTTGGCCATCCTCTTAGAAATAAGATACACCTCCAGGCTCTGATGGATTGCCTGGACAGTGTCTAAGCGTGGTCGTCAGAAAATGGTCTTCAACTTAACCATGGAAAACCTGTCCAATGTTATTTTCGTCTGTGTCCTGAACCCCCCAGACGTCCTTCCCACGGTGTTTTCTCCTTCTGGTACCTTGGCATTGCTCTGACATCTAATCTTTCACTCACCTTCCATCTTGATACTCTCTTAACTAAATTTCGTAAACTTCTTTATCATATCTGTCGTTTACGTTCCTGTCACATACCTCAATCTATTATCTGGCGATTTCTAGATGCATGTTTTCCTCCCCTCAACCTCCACTGTTCTCCCGTAATTTTTCAAGCTTTGCTTAAAAATTCTCAGCTGATTTTTAAAACGTATCCTCCGAGTGCTCGCTTCTGCTGCCTATGTTTCTTATACTGTCATAGTGGATTCGATAATGAAACGACACTTCGCAATAGTTAAACAATCTGCTGAGCGAATTCTTTATGATGTTACCCATCTCCTCTACTCCGAGCTTATTACCGCAGACTCTTCCCATACAATTCGCCGAGGCTTTTGTCATATCACTTGCCGAACAACGGCATATCAGCGTTCTGTTTTTCCATTTCTAGTCCGCTACCTTATGTTTAGAGAGATTGAAATACAAAAAATGCGAATGGAGCTGTCTCCCCCATAAGATTTCCATTTATAACTTTTGATCCTTGTATAATCTTTTAACTTATTCTATTCTTCTCAGTAAATGGAGCTATTTTCTGCTGAAAATTCTCAAACATACTTTCAAACTAAAGCGTACTCCACTTTCTCCTTTTCTCAAAAAAAACGTTCACTGAATGGGCTTATTACGTTTACTTACAATAGCCAATATACAATATGGCATCCAATTTAATTAGCCACATACTGCCTAACCACTCTGAATGCCCTTGTTAAGTGGATAAAAACTAGATTTGGTCACAAATTTTCCCATTTTTGTATTTGTGCAATCAATTTACCTATTGTTTTTATCACAGTAAACAGTTGCCGAAAACCCTATACGCAAAGAGTGCTTATTTTTCTAAATGAGGGCAGCACTTTTTCCATGGAAGATGAACTAAAACGGGATACTTTTCGTCTCAGGGAAACTGTTCTAACCCCAGAGCCCATTAAGATTCAACCCTTCAAGATGGGGATGGGGACAAGAGTAGTGTTGGGTGCGGCTGCATCTCGTGTTGGGGTATGGTCGGTAGATGACGGCTCACAAGCTGCCGAACGGTCACTTCGGTATACCCTTCTCTTGGTGTTACTTGCTTTGCAGAGCCAGCTTAAAAGAGTACTTGGTTCATCCAGACCGCACAGTTAAGACTTTTGACAGGCACCACAACCCTGCTCTCAGACATCACGTTTTTATGTAGACATCGACATGAAAATTCACCGCCTCATCTGAACTATTCTGTGTTTATGTCTGGGAATGTTACATAACTGTTCTGGTGTTTGACCTACTAAACTGCTCACAGCTTTGATCTCCAACTTTAAGAATGATTGCTCATCACCTCTAACTATTATTTTTTAGGTGGTCAGACTTTGAAGAAATTATATTAGAAGTAAAGAGTTTCCAAATGCAGGGAATTTACTACGATAGACTAGGTCTCAATGGAGTTTACCGGCTGCCCATACCTTTCAGGTATCGCCAGAACTGGTCATGATGCAGAATGACAATTTTAATATTTCGACGCTTTGGTTTCACATAACAAAAAAGAGAGGTCAAGCTGTAGTTAATGTCAAATAATGTAACGAGAGCTCAAGTAACTGGTGGATTATGATGCATTCAGTGTGAGAAGGAAGCTGTAGGTGGAGGCAGGTGTGTTAGTTTGGAAGAATATATGTATTTAATTCAAACAGGTAATGTTTTTTTCTAGCAGTATATTTTAACGGTTTTGACTGAATTGTTTCTATAAATTCTGAGGATGTATTGGTGGCCGTATAAATCGGTAGGTGGGATTAGTTTGTCTCATTCCCCACCTGAGGATCATGAATACTTGATCTAATATTCTAAAGAGCTTGCCTGCCTTTGCCAGTGTCATCTAACAGCTCAATCGGAAGTTCAGTCCACGGTATAGTTGTTTCTATGCTAGAATTCGAAACTTGTGGAACGTATTCCTCAAAAATACAGTTTTTTCTATGATTTCCGATCTACCCTTTGGACAATTATTGATGCATCTTAATTCCCACGACTGGTATGTTTTTTTTCTATGTCAAGATGTAAATACCTGTGCCAGTATGCTCTGCGAACTTTTTGATCCACTTTTTTCTCATTTTGTTCCCCGTAAAACACTAATTATTGTCATGGATGCGGTTTACCTCCCTTTATTTCTTCGCCGTAAGTGGCGTAAACTCTCTCGTCGATTCCTTGATTCGGCTTATTTTTGAGCAGGATAAGAGGCTATCCGAAGAAAAGCGGCTAGTCGATGATGTCAAGTATGTCGTTAAATGTCACGAAACTTTTTTCCTGCACAGTAAGAACCCATAGAATAACGTTGCACCCGTCCCTCGAGATGACCTTGGAACTCTCATAGTTGACGATATGTTGTAGGCTGAGAGTTTCAACGTTTTCAGGTCCAGAACTTTTATTGAAAATTCTGCCGCTCCCTTTCCGACCGTCCTCGAAACCATGACTTTTGCCCTCTGGGACGTTTTCGTCAATTTCATAGTCCTGGACCAGATAGCGTACCAGTCAGTATTATAAAGACAGATTCTCCTAACATTTTCCCATCTCTTTTGTGTTATATAATTAATCTATCACTGGAAAGGGAAACCTTTTCCAGTGCTTGGAAGGAATCGCACATTTTGCCTTTCCCCAAACACTAACAAATTACGTTATTTGACGACTTTTGGCCAATCAGCACACTTTCAGTAGCATCGAAAATTTTGGAGACTTTAATCAAGAATAATATATCTATCACTTAATCGAGAATAGCCAACTTCCGGTTTCTCTAAGCCAAGTGTTGAGGTATTGTTTGTAGATGAGGCTGATAACTCGCAAAATGGCCACCCCATTTTCGCCTACCTTTGTTCTCCCTGTCTCTGGAGAGCCATCTGAAAAGGTTAATTGCTTTACCCCTCCCGTGTACTAAAGCTTTATGTCTATCATTGTACCGTGAAAAAAACTACCTCAGAATACAAACATTCTGCAAACTTATTTTTTTTTCAGAGAACTATGATTAGTTTTCTGCATTCAGAACAGCTTCCAGGGATTCTGGGTGCCGACACGGGCGAATCTACCTTCCGGCTCGACGGAGTGTGTGGCATCTGATCGCGATCCCAGGTGTTATCTTAAGGGCGATAGCGTCGTCTCTGCCAACCGAAGCCGGTGAATGCTACAGTAGACAGCGAACAACCGTCCGCAGATATACCCTTGCCTGGTGAAGCATTCACTGGTTACTTAAAAAGGCAGGGAGACTGTGAATGCACTGCACTTGTTCTCCCTCTCTCTGGAGAGCCATCTGAAAAGGTTAATTGCTTTACCCCTCCCGTGTACTAAAGCTTTATGTCTATCATTGTACCGTGACTTCTCTGACACAACACTTTTGGACAACCATTGGCTTAAGAAGTTATCGCCTCGCATGATCTATTCTGTATCTTTCAGCTGAGACAAACACTGTTTGACCTAATGAACTTCTCATAACTTTGATCTCTTTTTCCTTTCATATGCTTAGACTTTGCAGATCTCTTAATAAAAGCAAAGAATTGCTTAATAAAAATAGGCTGGCTTTGGTACAAAAGACTAGGTTTCAAAAGTTTTCACCGACTATCCAACACCTTTCACTTTTTGATTTACTTTTTGTGTTGACTGCCCGATTTCAGTAGTCCCTTAGGGTTGAACCCTTAAAAATGCGAAAATAGGAGTGTAGAATCCAAATTCGGCCGGTATTTTTCGCATTTGTGCAATCAATTCATGCATTTATTTCACCACGTTTGTCAATTGATGTAATCCAAAGCAGCAAACCGTTTTTAGGTCTTCTACATGATGGAAGTAGGACTTTTTCAGTTGAAGATGAACTCAAGCAGAATACGTATCGTCTTCACTTCTTGCCCCCTGCATAACGAATGCTACAATTGCCCGCAATGATTGGACACTGGAAATCCATGTGATTAAGTTAAAAAATTGCTAGTTGCTCAAAAATGAACTAAAATTTCTGCCTGCATTAATGGTGTAAGGCAAGTATGTCCATTCTTTGAACGGAAATTCGTCTCCTTTGTAATCTGCATCCTTTGCCTCCGAGCTTCGTGTGGTGATATGGCTAGTTGCTCGCATTATTTCCAATCCATGAACACCCGCATTTTTGATCATTATTTACTTTGCATCCCAGTACTTAATCAGGAAGTTGAATGAACGGATTTTTATGGACAATTTTGAATTTAAAGTAGCCTTTGATGAAAATTTTACTACATGCCTGACGTACGCTTGATTTATTGCCAGTTTATAGGCAAGTCCAAAAGAGTTATGCAATAGCGGATCGAAGTGACGGTGAAAAACTCCTAATCGTTTTTCCTAGTGTTTTTCAGGAGAAAATACTGCAGCTCGTTTGATGATTAAATTTCGGGACGGAGAAGGGTTGACACAGGTGCGCGGTGTGGCCGTTCCCCCTTCAGCGTTATAGATCCAGTAGGCTGCACCAGATCAAAGTTTGTGGGCGAACGATTTCTCCCTGTCGGCTGAGGAATTAGCTGAATACGGGCTGCAGAGACAGCAATATTGCCCTCAGCATGAAGCCTGACACTGTTTCAGAGTCCACAAGCGCCATCCGAATGGAAGAGAGATTCCACCGAGTTAGCACCCAAAATTCGTGGTGTCCTAAATGTAGAAAAGTGGTGACAACTCTCTTAAACAAATGATAGCTTTGGCTAGTTTATTCCAGAATGCTATGGCGTTATCTGACTGTGAGTGCCAGAGGAGGAAATAAAAAGACATCTCGATGACTGGTGCAGCGAGATTGGTCGAGCTGTTTGAGAGTAGTAAGGGGATTAAAGGTGCGGCTGTTTAAATGTTTAAACAGTAAAAATATTCCCTTCTGTAATCTGCGAAGCAACAACGGGTCATGGTTGGTAAGCTCACAGCGTTTTCAGTAGGAAAGGTTAGGTGTTCTGAAGAGAAGACTCTTTTAGTAAAGAAATGCTGGACCGATCCTATCTTTTTCCGTTCACTACCGGGCAGAAGGCTAAATAGAACCGAGCAGTATTCCAGACTAGGTGTGACGTACATTTTATAAAGGCTGGTTCTAATATTGATGATTTTAAAATTTCTGAGAATGAACCCAGTAGCTCGGCGGGCTATCGAGACAATCAGGGCGCAGTTCTCTGACAGATTAAGACTACTAAAAATATGATATGCCCAGAGCATTTTATAAAGCCGGGCACAATCAGGTCGTGGCTTTCTGGTTCTCACGATCGTTGGCAAAAACCATAACGAAGCATTTGTGCCAAGAAAGGGAAAGGCGATATGTGCAACACCACTGAGCAAAGGCCTGAAGATCCCGAGAAACGTGCGGTTCGTTTTGCTTCAAAAAACGACCAAATAAACTCTGAAATTTACATGTAAGTCTCTTTGCAAATTCATACTTCTCACTTTCCCCTTCTTTTTGCGGAACCTGGTCAAAAATTTCGTTTTGTTCCAAATAAAACTGTGAAAAATGCCGTGGATCCCCCTTATAGCAGTCGATATTGCCTGGATATACTGAAATTCCGACATGGCGAGATACGGCATTGTGCGTGCTCATTGGTCGATCGTTTTTTAGCCTCTGGGCTCTGATTGGTTGGCGGGCTGATAATGTGGCTTGAGCAGGCGCGGGAAGCGCGCCATGACACTTTTCTCTGCCGTGGCGTGCGCGCGCGTGACTATACATCTGACTGCTCTTGTGACCCACTTACATTCCTTTTCAGTTTACAATTCGATTGATTTTTTCTATTAACCTTGTCTAATGTTCAGACAGGCACGTAAGAGGACAATAAGAAGGCCTATTTCCCCTCGATGTGACGGATATATGCCACGAGGTTACTGAGAAAGTTAACAGGTGAAGTTGCAAGCGCGTAAAAGCTAATGAGGAAAGCACATCTGTACCGTCAAACGATCGAACTTGGATGGACGTGCTCCTGGATTCACATGATTCATCCGTGTGGTCAACTGACAGCGAGGGATATAGCAATTTATTGTCAGAGTATGAGGAAAGCAGCACAGGTTCTGGTTCTGAAGACTGTTTCATCGTAGATGATAGTAATTCTTTCGATTGTATCTTTCTCAAATAAAATTATAAATGTCGATTTTTTTAAGAATAAATACTCTGATATAGGTTTTACTGATAAACGGCAAGTAATAATTACGACATTTCTAAAAGAAAACAAATTTTACAGGTATTTAGAGATGATTTATCAAGTAAGGAATTCGACAAGTTATGAAATATTCCATGGTTGGTTAGTCCGAGGGTCATGCATGAATTCCTTGGAGTGGACACCAAAACTGTGTGGTTACGTGTGCACAACACGATGAGTTTGTGTCTTGCGAAAATTGATAAAGTTCCTTTATACAGGACGCGAAAAGAATACTGCTAATTCTTATATGGTAGTGATTGTTATTTCATCGAAAAGTCAATTGGTTGATAACGCAGAGCAAAGTGCAGCACGCGCACCTTCTATCGATTGGAAAGGTGAAGGGAGGTTAAATCATATCCGCTGCAGTCATTTCTAAGCCATCTGCAGTCGGAAGTCAAGCTGAGGGCCTAATGTGCCATTACAGTTTATCCATTTAAGCTGGACGTTTCAAAAAACTGTGACACGAAACCAGACCCACAGTGGAAGACGTCAATCAGGAATATAGTACAAACTGATGCAGCATGGGGTGAACATCGAGGTTCATAAAGCATTTACCAGCGTGCCCTATCAACGACTTTTGCATAAACTGAGCATCCTTGGCACCAGGGGGGAGCTTTTGAACTGGATAAAGTCATTTGCGTCAGTCATTTATGACATTTCTGACAGTCTTCAGGAACTGGACTGCAGTAAGATCATGTTTGTCGATGAGGTTAAGCTCTTGCAAGTCATTAAAGACCCAAGCGATGAGAATGCTCTGTAAAATAATCTGTGCAGACTGCAAACATGGTCCGATAAATGGCTCCTAGATTTCAATGTGCAAAAGTGTGCCGTGCTCCTCTATGTCTAACTTATTATCTTCCAATCGATAACTCGAGGGCATATTACCTGAACGACACACAAATTCCCATCGAATCTTCACAGAATGACCTCGGTGTTTGGATCCAGATCAACCTTAAGCCATCATTACAATGCGTCAAGGCTGCAAACGCCGCAATGTGAGCACTGCAAGCCATCAAAGGGGCGTTTGATCTTTCGAAGAAGACCTCTTCGGTAAAGTCTACGGCAACTTAGTTCGACCTCACCTAGATTATGGCATACAGGCGGGGTGGCCCTGGCCCGCAAAACACAAAAAATACCTCGATAAAGTGCAACGTCGTGCTATAAAGCTAGTAAGAGGTTTAAAAATACCACCCTCATATAGAAAGACTTGAATGCCTAAATCTATTCCCTCTCTGTTACAGGCAGCAACAAGGTGATGGTATCCTAGTTTATCAGGTAATACAAGGCGTTGAGCAAGGGCTGCGCTTTAAGGCCATGTTTCAGTGGCACCTCTCGACTCATCTTCGTGGACACGAAATGAAACTGCGCACGAAAATGTCCAGGCAAACCTCTGCTCTGAATTCTTCACGCAACGGTAGTTAAACAGTGAAATGATCTCCCACAATAAGTCGTGGAGGCGACATCCCTTCAGGTTGTCAACCATCGCTTGGATAATTATATGTGTCCTTTGTTTTCCCTCGACGATCTTAACCAGAAGTAATACCACGTCAACTCCAGACATAAGTTATTTATAAATCTAATGCTACTTATATTTTGTGAATACTATTTGTATAGTGTAAATTGTTAAGAATGCTGCAAAGATGTATATGACACACCGGCCTGTATACAAGACGGCTTTCAAAGGCGTTGCATATCACCCTCACCATACAAACTAAAATAAACTAAATAAACATAAAGCATTATGCTAATTGTTTGAAAAAATAGATATAAGATTACTATCCGCTTCACCTTTTCCTGTAGGATAATGAAAGACGTCTCCCTCCGCCTTGTTGTGGCCGGTTTGGCAGTCAGTCATCAAATACTGTTGTGGATGGTCTCTTTATTAACTCGATACGACCTGTTTTTTGGTCTTGTTTATCCATCCTGACAGCGTTTGCTCTTATAGTTATGAGAGCCTGGTCTTTTTCATTCATAATTCGACGTGGGATTGAAAAACATGTCCGTAATTATCTGGATTCAACAATCTGAGGGCACTTTGTATAACATTTTGGTAGTCGTCGGGTATCCTGGTATCCACACCCGGTAATTTGGCTTCTCAACCCCTCAACCCCCTTTCAAGAGGGCGACATGCAACTCTGCAGCTTGTCAACCAGTAAGGTTTCGTTCTGATGACTCAAACGGGTCCAATAACAAAAACGAAAATGACATGCCGGAAAGGAACTAGGCCCAACTAGGCAATTAGTGTTCTATCTGCCCCCACAACAGTTTACGTTGGCATTGCAAGGTTATTCCATAAAACTTCAAGTGTCCTGCATTCCCATGCTTTTATCTGATGCTGTCTGTGTGATAGATCGTATCTGCTTGTTCCAATAGAATGAAGACAACGGCTACAAAACATTGCGCCAGTTAATCCTTAAGCTACCCAGCAATCTTTCAATTAAATTATATATCCAGAATTTTCTTTGTTTTTCAATGTTCACTAGTCACACCAAAGTCTTATGGGTCGAATGCAATAATAGGCAAGATTTTTTTCATGAATGTAAAAGCCAAGTCAGCTTCTGAATATTTTTGGTCACACGGACTTCCTCACTCACTCTTTCCTTACTTCCTTTGCTTTAAAAAATGTACAAGCTACATCCAGGGTTTCAAATTTTGTTGTTAATGGGCTAGGAAAACCCAACTACGTGCTCAAAATGATTCAGCACCACATGTTCTCAGTCAGCGGTGACCAGTACAGGCACTCATCGTGGGGCAGATGTATTAACCCATCAGCGAATTCACATAGTTGCTTTTTTATTCTGGTGACGCCGGTTTATTAAATGTTTAAATCCATGCTCCTTAGAAAATCATTTTTTGTAGAAGGCGTTGGTATTGACCACACAGCATTTTGGGCTTTTCTTCCTGATAAGCCCGCGATCAAACTCTTATCAATTGGATAATCAATCACAAATATTCGAATGTTTTAAGGCTCTCTTCTCGTATATATATCGTTTTTTTCTGCGTAAAATAGTCAAACGGTGCAACTAAAATTCAACGTCCTTTTTTTCTTCTTAAGGAGAAAATGGAGATGGAATTTGGTTGAAATATGATTCTGTCTTTTATCTCTATCTGATCGGGTAATCCAATGCATTTGTCAATTTTGCGGACCGATTCTAGAGTGTTAATTAAATTCTCCGAAGCTGGTGCTTTTGTGTGAATTGAATTGGTTGGATTATTTTTCTTGTACGATGCGTCCGGTAGGAATACCATCATTACTGTGAGAAATTATCCGGTGATGCTGTCAGAGTTTGCTAATCTACAACTTCCGGCGAGAAGTGACCTTGCTAATTTTTTTTCAATAGGACACAGCCCTTGATCAATTTTCCAGGTTATTGGCAGAATTCCGGAAAATCAAGGTCGATGGGTCGGTCAAAGGGGTTCCTATGAATGGTTACCACGCTCTCCATACCTCAATCATCTTGACATGTTTTCTTCAGAGCCAAATCAAGAGCGAGATGGATGCCACTAAGTTCCATCATCTCTCACTGCTTCAGGAAGAATCCGTCCGGTTGCCAGCGTGATTGGCATGCAGCAAAATGCCTAAGAAACCTGTTTCTGAAGGTGGCTGAAGATTTTTGAAAAGGAGGCGCTTTTGTGAACGTATAGGATTAATCTTTGAGGCGGCTGTACGTGATAGCAAATGTAGCAAGTAAAATGGCAATGGCTTCTTTGCAAATGATAAATATGTGCATACGTTTAGTTTCGCCAGTAAGTGTTAGGAATTTATAAAATTTGTGCAGTGAATTTGAGGACATTATTGTCATTCAAATCATTCCCCTTCATTTCTGAAAATCATCACATTTGATTATGACTACGCAACACTACGATAATCCAGTAAGTATAATGTCAAAGTGAGGTAACAGTTGATTGCTAGAGCGTACAAAAAATCCATTGCATCATTCTTGTAGGCACCAATAGTTCACACAAGTCACGCATACTATTTTCCTGTTGGAGATCTGGAAGGTTGGGACCGTAAGCTGTGACCAGGAAAGACGCTGTCTTTTCTCGAGCTCGAACTTTAAGTGCGTACAGGAGAATAAAAATTCCTAGTTTCTGTAAAGCCGCACCAGTAAACCAAAATTATGTCCACGGTGCTCTCTACTGATTAAGGTATCATTAATACTCCTAAACCAAAAGAGACGAAATTGAATTTCATTATTGAAAAATGATTCGTTTCCTGCGTTTAGATCGAAAATGTCTATAGCAGACTGCAAGTAGGAAAAACGCCAGCGCAAGTCTAAAATGTCATCTTTCTTATTATCCTGCACACGGAAACCCCGTTTCATATGAAAACTCGAAAAAAACATACTAATCTCTCAGCACGTAGGCCATTCACTTGGTGGGTCCGAATGGTGATAGACGGGGTCTTGATCCCGTTGAGTTTGAATCGATATATATATAGCACAGATATGTTGCTAAGGGTGCAACAGGCAAGACGCACCCTGTCTTGGCTGTTGCACCCTTAGCAACATATCTGTGCTATATATGTGGTATGTGGCCTATGACACAACGTTCGTTTATCGCCGGTAGCTAGCTGGCGGGCGGACAAATGGGATCGAGTGCGATCCTAACCACATCAGTGAATAATACGCACTTGTTTGACTTATATATATATATATATATATCTCTATATAATATCTCTAAAGACAGACGATAGTATATTGATTGTGTCTGCTGACAAGGGTGGCGCCACCGTCATCATGGAAAAGACTGACTATATCAATAAAGCTAATCAAGTCTTCAACGACAAGGAAGCCTACACACCACTCGCAGAGGATCCAACTAAAAAGCAAACCGCATCTGTGAAGAGGAAGATCACTGAGCTCGCTCGACTGAAACTCATAACCCCCGATGACTCCAGATTTATAAATCTCTGTGATCCCCGTATTGCACATGCATATGGCCTCCCAAAAGTTCACAAAGCAGATGCACCGTTGAGGATCATAGTACCTCTCATTGGATCGCCCACTTACAATCTTGCTAAATGGTTGTACCGGCACCTGAAGCACCTCACCGCTGGATCACAATACAGCATTAAAAACTCTCAGGTATTCCTCCAGAAGATCCAAGGCCTTAAAGTAAGTCCTGATGAGTGTATTCTAATGTTTGACGTAGTTGCCCTGTTTTCTTCAATACCACATGAATTGATCATTGAGAGCGTAACTCGGCGCCTGCAAGATAACCCAATCGACATCCCAATACAGCACGTTTCAGAAATGCTTAGGCTTTGTCTCAAGAACTATTGTTGATTAGACGGAAAGTTCTATCAACAGGTTAAGGGTACCCCAATGGGCTCATCAATCTCGGGTCTACTGGCAGAACTAGTATTGCAACAACTAGAAGAGGAGGTTATGCGTAATTTCAGACCAAAAATGTGGGTCCGATACGTAGATGATACATTTGTTATCATAAAGGTCTCCGAAGTGGAGCAGTTGCATCTGAGCCTGAATAGTGTTTTCCCAGCTATTCAGTTTACTCGTGAAGAGGCAACAGGAGGTATCCTTCCGTTCCTCGACGTGAGTATCCAAAAGCTCAGTGATGGATGCCTCGCAACGAGCGTCCACCGAAAAGGCTCTAATGCCGATATCATACTTAGCTATGATAGCGACCATCCTGCGGCCCATAAAAGAAGCTGCGTTCGAACCCTTTTCCACCGGGCCTTTCGTTACTGTAGTAGCGATCATCTACGCAAAAAAGAACTCACTTACCTTTATCGGCTATTCCGACTCAGCGGATACCCAGTCAGTTTTGTCAAAACTGCCTCAGACACCAGAGGCAACCACAAACCTTCGGCTCTAATGGAGAACCCGGACCGCGTAAATTCTGTTCCCTACCTTACATGCAGGGAATCTCCGAAGCGATCGCCCAACAATTAACCGGTTTGGCATCTGCATTGCACACAAACCGGCATCGTCCTTGCGCGCAACACTATCCCGAGTAAAAGACCCTGTACCCAAAGAGCAGCAAACTAATGTCATCTATCGCATTCCGTGTGCTAACTGCTCTTGCACTTATATTGGTCATACCGGCCGACGACTTGGGACGCGTATAACGGAACATAAACTAGCCATTCGTCGACGCGATCCTTTGTCACTCATCTTTGCGCACGCCCTTGAGTTCGACCATCGCTTCAATTGGGACGGAACCGAAGTTGTTGCAATGGCTAACAACAAACAGGCGCTTGAATTCCTCGAGGCGTGGCACTCTAACACGACCAGCATCAACCGCCATGTCGATCTGGACTCTCAATACGAAGGCCTGCGTGCCCGGCTCATTTGATTTGCGCCCACAACCTAACCACAGCCGCTAATCTTTTCTGGACCATGTAGAATCTCACTGTCTCGCCACCCCCTCCCCCTGACACGGCGAACAACAGTTGAAACGATAAACACCTCAAAAAATCGATGCAATTACCTCTGTCCCCATCCCGCATCGTCGACCATTAAGTTTACCGTCTGCAGTCACATTTACTCGCCATCCCCCTTCGCCTCCGACACAGGGGAACCCTAACAGCCTCCCCCCCCCCCCCCCCCAACCGGCCCCATTCCAAGCATGTACCCATTCCTCACACCCCAGTTGGTTGTCTGTCCTTGTCTGTCCTGTAGCACAAATTGGTCATCTGACCATTTCATTTCTCCTCTGTTCATTTCGTCTGACGACGGGTTGGTGTGACCAACTTGAAAATTCACGAGTACAACTCTATTTTCCGACGAGCCCTTTTTTCTTCAATATATATATATATATTAACCTTTGCCTTGTTCCTTTGAACTTTGCATGCTTGAAAGGCTGTCATTTCTTTTGTTCCGCAATACTTCTTCCAGAGCCTTCCTTTCTTGTTTATATCTCTGTTTTACAGCTGGTGTTAGGCACTGCGGTTTGTTTGATATCCTTGGCTTTGATAACTACCTGTGACACTTCACTAGGTGCAACAACCACTCCATAAATAAATTCCCATCTTCCCGGTGAAGAGAAGATCCCCGTCTATTCAGCTCTCCTTTGGCAAAAGTCTCCTTGTCATATATTGGGCCTCTATTAATTTCTCGCAGGTGGTACGTACAGAATATAAACCACACTCCAATGAAAATATTGCCTGTAAACTGGCGTTATGAGACGAATGGTTAAGCTGCAGTGAGGGTTTGGTGGTCGTTCGCGAAAGGGAGGAGGAATGGGAGGGGAAGAGGAGAACGGCCTGAACTGCATTTAATTAAGCCGTTCCAGGGCTCAATTTGACATCTGATTTTCATCCCGTAACTCTTAACTTTGGATGCATTACGCCGTAGAAGACGGTGGCACTGCCAAAATCCAGGCACCACCGAGATTTGAACTCGGGTCGCAGGATTCAGAGTCCTGAGTGCTAACCACTACACCATGGCGCCACGATTCAGGCCATGTTAATAAATTACAACTTTTAACTTTAATAGCCAATTATTTTCGAAACCCGTTAAATGTTCGATAATTCTCAAATATACTTCATTTACGAAGCCCACGGTTCCACTTAAGCGGAAGAGATAATTAAGTTGGTTTGAGCATAAATTAAAGGAAGGGAAGTCATCTCCATCTCTCCAAAGCCGCCTGTTCCAGTAGGAAAGCAGACTTATGCCGTTTGGAAGCGTTTATGAAGGGGGAGGGGCGGGCATTGGCCGAAGAGGGTGCATTAACATCTACCGGTCACCGAGCGCAGACAAGCTAGGCGTTAGTGATTAATCATGGATCTCACTTATATGAGGGTTATCATAAAACCGCATTAAGCCACCATTTATCCGCCTTCTATTCACCCATAGACGGCTTTCTGGCTTAATACAAGAGGATTAAGATTCTCATACCATACAATGGATTGCGTTCGTTGTGGCGGCGGCAGTGCATCCAATTGTTTTTTGCTATCAACGTCGAGGAATTTTGCGGGTAGCAGAACACAGCGAACCTAGGTGCAACAGCGGCCGCCGTGAGGCCAGGACGCGTCCTACATGCACAAGTAGATGGAGGACCCGATTTCTCACCGCTGATGACTCATCCGCACACAATACTGTGGGAAAGGGGGCCCGCGCGCCATCAAGGCACAAAAAAACTATGCCATGATCACGCGAATATTTCAATCCAGTTAATGAATCACATGTCGCAACACCATATTGCAAGAAGTCATTATAAGAGGAAAGACAGTCGCGACAGACTGCTACTATGAACGGGTAGATATTCCCTTCGTTAACCGTCAAGTGCGCACGCCACGAGATAATGGCAGGCATATGCGCACGCGGTCTCAAAGCGATGAAAGTTTGCCAACCAATCAGCAGCCAGATTACGCAATGGAGGTAACCAATGACGTGTCGACCGGTCTAATAGCAAAAATTCGCTACTCACGATATCGCCTCGAGATACCCTTACTACTAGGGCTTGGTGTTCTTCCTACAATACTTTTGGCATTGTAGATTTATGAACAGCGAACGACCATAGCTTGACAACATACATCCTTCAATCAACTGAAACAAACATCTCGTGATAACAACCTCAACAACCGAAAAAGTAAGTGCCGGGATTGCCAATGTTCAGGCGCTCTAGTTTGTCGCTGATCGTTGGCAAGATGCAAAAAGGTAAACACCTTAGTACCTTTTGTTGTGTGCAGTTGTAACATTTCCGACCTGGAAATGTCAGATACGATTGAAAATTGACAAAAAGTGCACTTTTGCAACCGTAGTACCTCAAAAAAACAAGAAAATGTCTACTGCATTTATAGTTGGTTCCTTGCCACGATGAGCATCAGTTCGGAGGCATTGAACAGACTGTAGCTAAGCGTCGAGAGACATCGGTGCATCAGGGACGTGACGACGGCCGCTGCGCCTCTGAATTCGGCCAGTCGGCTTGGTCGTATTCACGTGATTTGTACGCATTCAGCCACACAGCAGTCAATTTTTCACGCACTATCAATGCCAACACGCCACGCTCGTGCCATGCGCCATAACCAGGGGTTTCTTTAATTCCCCTTTTCTACGATAAACCCAGACAGGATACGTAGCACCAGTCCATTCTATACTGTAGTCCATCAACACCTTGCAACCGTCGATCCTGTTCTCCACGCTGTAAGTCACGCCGTCTACTAATAGCAAATGAGCGCTGAGTCACTCACTTTAACCCGGCGCGATTCGCGCCCCATAATTTGCCTGAAAAACCACTCAAAGTTTAGGGCTGCTACTCTTTTTTTTTCGAGTCTTCTGCTTGTTTTAGCTGTTCGACCGAATGGTCATCTTGCATTTTGCGCTCCGACTTGACCTGAGGCGTCCATTGGTGCCCTACATATTGGGGTCTTCAGGTGATTGGGGCCGCCGCTAAACCCGGTCAAGACGCCTTCACGTAAACCCACCAGGATCCTGCACATTTTTTAGATAAATATTCTCGTGTTACCTCGCTTGGGGGCTCCATCCATCCATAGGCACGCGCTCGCCCAAAACTTTCACCTCACGCAAGGACTGATCAATCAGATTAGAATACCAATTTGTATTGTCATTTAAATAGGCTAATTCTAAAGTCACTGACAGAGCTTTTCCAATGTACATAAATGTTGACAAGTCCTTTACCTTAGCTAACGACGCGACTCAATGGCCTACAGAAAGAGGATTTCTCAGTTATATTCATGACCCTTGTATGGTTAACGCAGAATGTCAACGCGAAATTCACCTAGATCTAAAATATTACATGAAATCAGCGCGAAATCGCAGGCGAAGTGGTTTTCAGTCAGGAAGAATTGCTAGACATCCATGTTGTGGCAGCTTAAGCTATATGGGGACGCTAGGCCCTTCGACCCTCAGCTCCGGTCCCGATTAAGGAGAGAAGATGGACTCCATTTGAGAGAGTATGATATTCCGCATAGAAGGCTTGGAAAACAGTTTGGAACAAGATAGCGGCGGGACGAGGGCACACATTCGGCGCCGTGAGAGCGGTGTCCCGAATGAGAGTGTCTCAGGGTGCCATTGAGCGAGAGTATGTCTGCATTGGCCTTGAAATTGATTGGTCGGTCTGAATAGCCGTGATTGGCTGAGAACCAGCCTACCACTACCCGCGAGATTGTGCGCCCGAGACTAGCGACTCGACATAAAACCCACTACACGCGTGTCGATCACTACAAGCATACGCAGAGGGCTTCCAAAAAACTCAGACTTATTGTGGATAGAGCTCGGGCACTAAGCAAGGCCAACTGTAGCCTGATCCGTAGGCTAAAGGAGCAGGTATTTAACTTTTCAGTCGGGAAGCGCCCATAACCTCAACATTGACTTCATTTCAATAATTTAAAAGAGTCATAAGCGCTGGATCGGCGTGAGGAGGATCTAGCGAGGATTGAGTCCAGGCCGTCATTTTCCCGTTTCACGCATGCACCAGTGGCGAGTCGAGGTCGGTCTAACCGAAGGCGAACTGAGGCCTACTGGTTGATAAAACCTCCGAGAAGGGCATCATGTTCGGTCCCGTTACCGGCTGCTGTGACAACACAGCCAATGTTTGGGGCGAGACACAAGTCGCCAGCACACCTCGCCCCCACCTGAGCCGAGAACTTTTTTCAAAAGAAGGTATGCAGGAGGACTGCGTGTCCTAAATATCATTTTGAGAAAGCTAATCTCCAAAATAGGCTCAAAAGTACTCAGAATTCTAAATCCACGAGAAAATCGAAATTGGCGCTGGAGGTAGGGTAACGCGGAGGGAGTTGTGTGGATGTTTTCAGGCCCGGAAAGACTCGATAATTTGGGGCGCAGAAAAGAAAATACTAACGGTACTTATGAGATTCACAATACTGAAGATGACGAGGCAGAAACGATCGATGACACGGGCAGTGAACTTCCACTCCTTGCGCACAGCGTCCTCCGCTTCATCCGCACGCATTTTTCGGGTAATTGAGCGAAGCTCGTTCAGAATGCCGCGCAGATGGGACTGGTAGGCATCAAAGTGAAGTTGGTCAGCCTCAACAGCACAGTTCTTGCAACAGCTGGCTTCGGATTCCGAGCGGGAGGGGATTTCACCAAAGCTGGGTCTCGCGTAAGTCGCCTCATCAACATCTGTTAAGGATGAAGGTAAACGTGGTAGAGACTTGGCGCATCAGTGCACGTTTTATTACCACAGAGGTTAGAGACACTGGTTATTGCAAGCACTTATATTACAAAATACTGACTTGTATTTTTCGGTAAGGCTCAGAAGTGTATGCACTATTTTGTCGGTAATTGCATTCTACCTATATCTCTAGCCGCTCTGCGGCTGCTGGCGAGGCTCGAGAGTGAACTTCAAAGCCAACGGGACGAGTGAGTCCTGTAACCGATCAGTGAGCGCCCTACTACCATTGTTAATATTCCCGATTGAAACCAGCAAGACAATGAGCTCGTGGTGCAGTGGGTAGAGCGTTGGACAGCTGTCCAACAGGTCGCGAGATCGAGCCTCGGGCGCCGCAGCGCCCGCGGTTGGGTATGGCTGGCTGATGACGGCTAGTAAGCCAGAAATGGCCATTCCAGTCTCCCTTGTTCTTGTCGGTAATATCATTCTGCCTATATCACTAGCTGATCTGTGGCTGTTGGCGGGGCTCTAGAGTGAGCCTCAAGGCCAACGGAAAGAGTGAGTCCTGTAACCTATTGTTGAGTGCCTACTTACCATATATATGTGTATATGGTAGGTAGATGCTCACCGATCGATTACAGGACTCACCCATCACGTTGTGGCTTAAGCTCACTGTTGAGCACCGCCAGCAGCCACAAGGTGGGCAGAATAGCATGACTGACAAATAAATACAACGGAGATTTGAATGGCCAGTTCTGGCTTATTAGCCGCCACATCCAATTCCAGGTGTTGTGGTACCCGAGGCTTGAACTCGCGAGCTCGTTGTCTTGCCGATGATCTCTCTGTTGCAATGTTTACCAAAATTCGGAAATGCGTTTTCGATTAGAAAAGACCACGCAAGTAGATCAGCGCGCAGCATAATGATAACATAGTTCAAACGCGTTAGGAAGTCGACTTCCGAACGAGCGTCTGTTCAGCCGCCCACAAAAACTACAATCTGTAACAATGATGACTTTGGTATCATGAATATTTACCGTAGATATTCGATGCCCTTCTAAATTCTAATACATTTTATGAAAAAACATACATAAAACTATTCTTCCTTGTACGCATTTGACTGCAAAGTACGTCTTCTTTACATTCTATACTTAAATAAAGGGTCTAGTGGTTCTAAGAAACTTTTTCAATTCCTGAATAGTTTGAACATAACTGGCCGGTATACTTGCATTCAGGGCTTACCAACTACAAACTGTGTATTTTCCGTTTAGATAGACCTCACATTTATATAGATTATTAACCAAAGTTGCTATAGGGCTCGTTGAATTTTGTATTGAATTTAGACCTGGTAGTTTACGTTATAAGCCTGCATTAATAAATGGACAGATACGAATCTGATGATTAAGGGGTTGGCGTTTAGTGAATTTGTGAACGTGTTCACCCCGTTGTGCCTTGGAGCTCAATCTAGAACCCTCGCAGGTAGTCGCATTGCGACTATCAGTACATGTTAGATAATGGGTTACTGACAAAGGCAAGGAAGACCACAATGACCAGTTCTGGCCAATTAGACGTCATTAGTCAGTCAAATCCAACCTTAGGTTGGTGGAACCTGAGGATCAAAATCCGTACGCAGTTTACTGAGTCTCTAGTTGCTTAATTTTAACAGTTTCGTTGTTTAAGTATCGGAAATTTTTCACGCAAGAGGTCAGCTACTCAATTTGCTCTTGTATTTCATTAACAGCATATCCAACCTCTCTATTTTAACCAAGTTACCCAGTTCGATGTGGAAAAATGAAATGAACTCACCGATCTTATAGGTATTAGTAACCCGACCTCATTTTTTTCCTCAAAGGGATATAAACCTTATTCCTGTGCAATGAGTCCTTGCTGCTTTAGCCGGTTTCCAGGACGTTAGAAGTATTTATTTCTGTCGTTGACCCGAAGTCAGACGGTACTCATAGGAATGTCACATTTTAGGTAAATCCCAGTAAACCTCTTTACAGTCTTTGGAAGTAATTCAATTCTAGGGTGTTGGCTCGTGATAAGCCCACGGCAATAAACATGAGAGTCATAAACACAAGTTTCCTATTTGCTTCTCTGTTATCTCCAACCCTTTTTGCTCAGGATTCGACTCGCAATCCAGTAGCATCGAGAGCATGTACGGTGGATGCACGTACGCACCCGTGCGCTCCTTCGCCTGACATTCCGAGGCTACGTTTGATGCCCTCTTCGCGTCTGGCCACTCAAGACCATCCAAACCAACCAATCAGCACAGTAATGTCCTCATCCAAGCCAGCTAGACACCTTCCTCGACAGTACCCGATGTACAATTCCCCTTCTACCTCTCCTCTTCACGTTCTAGGTCTGGCTTGGATGTCTCAGCACCTGCCCAGGAATTTAGGGTTCTTGATCAAAATAACCATTGTTTAATTATGCTTGCGTCTAAGGATTGTGACGAAAACCTACTTGGTGTTTCGCCGTGGACCTCTTGATGCCACTGGGGCTCCTTCAGGGGACTTAACGCGGTAACACGAAAATTCTCCTCCAGATCGAGAACGTTCGGCAAACGCTGCTTGCGCTGATGTTTTTGTTTCTGGACTGAGGCCACCCATCCGGCAAAGCGACGACTACTAGTTGAGGGGTCAGCGGGGCTCGCAGGGGTGCGAGGGGAGATCTGAGTTGGAGGTCCATCAGTCGAGCGCGGCATAACGCCTGAAAGAGTTTTTGACATTGTCTCTTGGTACTCGCGGCTCACGCTGTCCGAGTCCTGCCATAGGAACTGTTCATTATCAGATTTCGATGAGGTGGAGAAGGTTTCCGTCTGCCCGGGGTTGGGAGGCCCCTGCAGCCTTTCCAGGCGCACTATCTTCGCCAGCCAGTGATTAACAACAAGCTTTAGCTGAAAGCAAATAGAATGTATTTGGTTCTGCGGTCAAATCGTTTCTTTTGCTTAAGGGGTTTGCTTGTCTACTTGTCAGTAACAAAACACAGTAAGGAACAGTTGGCTTTGCAGATGGTAAACAGGAAAAACAAAGAATGATCAAAAGGTATGCTGCAGGGGTAATTAAAAGCACACTGTACCCATGGGGGGACTTCCTCTGTGCAGATGGATCGGTGGTGGTAACTGAGGACCAGCACTGTGAACACGATCGATAGAGAGCACAAAATCATTGTGCAGGAAAAGTAGATCCCTGCAAGTCGTGGGGAGAAGGAAAACAATGAATCGGTTAAGTTGCATTAATGAAGGTGATGGTCACTTCGAATTAAGCCAGCTTAGGTAATGTAAGTTCGGTAGGGAAATAGTGCGCATTCCCGAAAAGCGCGCATCCTGGCGATCGAACAAGTGTCACATCTTAGAAACCGTTATAATACACAAAGACTGATATGTCTTAATATTTTCCTACTCAATTTGCAGACGGCAACGAGGCTGTCATATTCTGATTCACCAGACATTCCATGGAATGGAAAGCGGATGCCAATTGGATGAAACGTTAATGACCCACAACGACACAAGAGATGGTCGAAGTTAAATTCTCCCTATCATTTTGCCACTGAACGTGAAATAAAGATTGGGAATGGTAATAAAAGCCTGTATTTCTGGTGTTTTTTTAAAAAGCCTAGATAATTTCAAAGGTACCCGTTTTCACAAGCCATGCTAGGCAGCTCACCGTCTCACGCAGTTATATTATAATATATATATATATACTACTTGTTTAATTTGAATAGCATGTTTATAGTAATATCATATTACGTACAAATGTGTTGATTTAATTGAGACATTTAGAAATCGGGTTTTTCGATACTTCACCCATTCTGTTTAAAATCACTAAAATAAGTTGAAATACGTTTTCCTAACGTTAATCAGTAGGATAAATCAATTCAGGCCACCCCTCTGGAAAATTGTTCTCTAAAACGTAACATGTTACCTGGCCGGTTTTCACTGCCAGCTAAGGAAATGCACATGCTGAAATGGACGCTAGCAAATCGAGTCAGCCTATTTCAGGCATATCCTCTCATCGTTCGGTCCCACGATTATCCTGGGCATCAGATGGGTCCCCGGAGAAGATGGATCATGAACACTTCATCGAAACGAGGTACAGCAAAGGCCTACATACTTTAAAAAAGTAACTTCGATGGAGTACCGACAAGAGAGACTGCAATGGCCATTTCTGACTTATAAGCCGTCATCAGCTAGGCTTAGCAATCCCCAGTGTGGACCACCTGGGAATCGAATTCGCGATCTTTGGTCATTGAGTCGAGCGCTGTACGAATGAGCCACGGGTTCGTTGTCCTGTAGCTTGTGATCGGGAATATATATGATGACAACGGGACAAACATTTTCCGTAACTTTTTCAATGAATGCCACTTCATCAGAAGTAACTGTTTTCCCAAGACATACTAGACAGCTTTCCATCCCACTTAAGTATATTTCTACTATAGACATACTACTCGTTTAAAATAAATAGTATGTTTTTATGATGACAACGGGATGGGCATGTTCCATAACTTGATCGGTGAGTATCACTTCAGCAAAAGTACTCTTTTCACAAGACATACTAGGCAGTTGTCCTTCATACGCATGCACTCGAAGCAGACGGATTATTAAAACTTCATCGAAATGAGTAACACAAGTGCGTCTTCACATCTGTCACTGTCAATGGCTGCTGACCGGGTATTTATTCAAGCAAGAATGGACTTACACCAACTTAGTGGCTTCCCGGAACAAAAAGCTCTATGTATGTGTCAGAGGTCAAGAGAATGCAATCGCCCTCCGTTCCGAACTAGTCCAACGCCCAAGTAATGCCAATTATTTCCAAAAATGACAAGGTATCGACTTTGACTATAGGGGTTGATATATTCGCCAATCCTCAGCGCTGTATACATATCCTGACAAAGTAAATTGAGTCTTACCAATCAGCGGAATAGCTTCGGAAGTCTGTGGTAGCTTATCGGCCACAAGTTGCAGAAACATCGTCAGTGAAAGCAAGATTGTAACACCTGTGCGAATATATAAAATGTAACATGTCGAATCAAAACGCCCGGAATATATTGGAAGAATTATTTAAATAACTTTATTTAATAGGTGTATTATGGGTAGATAAGCATGCGTTGTTTGAAATCCGATGGCCACATTACCGAGTGATATTTTCTCCCCAGCATCTGGAGGCAGCGTGAAGACGAGCAGAGCCATTCCAGAGATGAGGATGCATGGCACAATCAGGTTGAAAACGTAGTAGAGCGCTCGACGCCGTATTACGATTTCCATTTTTATGTCGATAAAGTCATAGTCGCAGCATTCGTAGCGCTGTGCGTACCTTTGGACGACGGCACCTGTATAGAAATCAAGAAAATTCGTGTTCGAAGTAAACTTACAGCCAACTACTAATTGTGCATAACCGCCATATTTGTCACGCATCTAATGTCATAAAAACATGCTACGTGCTATCTGTCAGTAGTATTTGCTGTTGACAACTAAATGTTTGGTGAAGAACGGAGCTTGTTGGAGACGAGGGACGAATGTAATTGATGCAAGTAATATTTTAAAGAACTATTTGCTAAGTTTACCAGAGATATGAAAGACAACAATGTCTAACTCAAGTTATGCTACCCATATGAAAAAGTATAATTTTCGTATAAGCCAGGTCTAATCCTGAAACGAAACAGGAGAATAGTTGTTTTATGTATTTTACAGCGGTCGATCATCGCTACTTGCAGACTGCTCTTCCTTGTAGTAAAACTAATACGCACAGATATTTCCCTGAAGTTAACGACCATAAACGCTACCAATCTTCCAGTAGTGATTTTTGAAATAGTGGACCAGGAGAAAGGTACGATGAACGGCAGAGCACTTACGGATCAGTTGGAACTCTCCGTTAGGCAAGTATTCCGAAAGATCAACGGGGGCACTGTTTGAGCAGTTTTCACTTGTTCCATCAGCACACCGCACAATTAGGTTTACCTGGTCTCCAAAGTACGTCCAACTTCCGAACTTAAGAATGCATGTCTAGATAGAAGACATAACAATAACAGTTAGTTTATCCTTCTTTTAAAAGCCAACAAATAAGAATTGTTGCTTAAGATGGTAATCTCCCTACTATCCAAGCGCTAGCAAACGTGTGACAATGGTGCATAGCACCCTTGAAGGGCTGTGCCGTGGATGCACTGGATCAACACCGCGGTCAGATCAGGGCAGGAAAGGCGTTATTTGAGATGCGTATCCATGACATATTCCCGAAATGTGTTGTGCGGTTGCGCACCCATGTGCGCCCCATCAGCCGCATGTGTCTGACTCTGTCTTGATACCAAGTCCAGGCGGGTGGGGGGAAGAGAGTGTGGTAGATACGCGCAAGTCACCGACCATGTGCCCACTATGTGGCACATGGTGGACGTGGACGTCGGAATCGACGATCGAACTGTTGTGTGCAGAGAAGTGTGACGAGGTCTCTATCCCTGTCAGTCTGAAAGTTAGCAACCGCGAGGTTGAAGTTTCTTGCATTAGTCAGTTTATTCAAACTGCCTTCGGCTTACCTGTTCATCAAACGGAAACCAGAGGATGTTCATGTTACAAGTAGACTTGAAAAGACCCGGCGGCAGCCATTGCATCATGCCCGTATGCCTCACCACAACGTTTGTGGGATACAGACGGTCAAACTTTTCATCCGCGCTGGAAAATAGTACAAAGTTATGTTATTAGCGCTCATGCAGTAACAATAATTTTTTATTGAAGTTCTTATAATGATTTTTAGCCAGCCGGTTGACACGTTGTTGTCTGTAAATAAAATAACTGCCGAGATAACAAGGGGTTAATACTGACCCCAATTATGTTACTGTCCTCATATGAAATCATTCTTCTGTTTAATTTGTCATCTAGCCAATTACTGTGTAGTTTTCTGGCTATAGATGTTAGTGCGCACTTAACTAAAAGTTAAAACTTATATTCATTTTTGGACCAAATTTTTGCTGCTATAGAATTCAGATGGAACACAGGATGAACGCGGGATTCTAATATTTTGTTTCAAAATTCCCAAAAAGGGCATCAGGGCTGATGATAGGTGTGCCAGCATTGACTCTTGGGCACATCGGGAATGCCGTCATAGACTGAAAGATTACTGCATGCGTGTCTGTGGCTTCCTGGACAGGTCAAGATGGAACGACGGCGAGATCATTTGGCGTGCCGAATTAAGCATTGTCTCGGTTAACTCTGCTACGGCAAAATCTGCTTCATTTAACTTCAGAAATAGATGTTTACCAGATATTGGTCTGATGAAGCTCTGAAAAACTACAGCGGCCGGTAGAAATGAGAAGGGGAGGTTACATGTAAAAAGAATATTTTAGCAATTTTTGCTGTTCCCTTGGTAGTCAGTCCGTCCGTTCAAGTGCTCTATACCAAAAAATCTGCATGGTTGACATCAGTTATTTAATATATATAAACAGCCTACTTATGTTGTTAATATGTTTTACTTTGTTATATTGCTCCCAGTAATTCAAATGGTGTAGTTAGGCGTCAGTCGAAAATTATGCTTAATTGAATGCTTCATGGATAATTTCAATGAAATAACCAAAGGCAAAACCCCAAATGTTAACTTTACTGGTACAAAAAAAATCCATTTTTGAACTAATTATCGTTATTTTAGATGACTAAATGTATTATGTTCCGCTCCACTTACCAGTTATAAAGGAGAACGTCCGGTCTCCAGACAGTATTATGGGGTAAGTTGATGGAAGTGATATTTCCGAAAGTTGCTGGGCTCCATCTGAAGTGATAGTCCTCCCAGTTCTAGAGTACGGAACCCACCAAAAAAATTCTGGGCTTTAATACGCTCGCTCGCATCTTCAACAAATGTCTTCTATGAATTTAGAAGGTCAGTAATCCATGGTGCATGCGATTCGAACCAGCAAAGTTCAAAAACAAGAAACATAACTATGTGAATCCTATGATGTCCATTAATTTTTTTAAATAGAAGTCACTTTAGCTTCAAACTTAAAACAACCAACTGCCACCGGGCTTGCACCGAGGTAAAATAAGAAAATTTAAAGAGCAGGTTACATTTGTCAAACGATTGATTTTTAATCAGAAGTACAAAAATTTTAAGAGTTGAACTAGTTTAGAATAAAAAAAAATTTATATTGTTTCGTTAAAGTTACACCTTTAAGAATGTAACCTAAACCAGTAACAGTACCAGTAATATGGTCAGGTGACTCTTCGCCTTAAAGTATTTGAATTCGCATTTTAAGAACTGCATAATACGCAAGCTGGAATGGGTAATTTGGGAGCTCGGTTTTCAGGGTGCGTGAACTTTAATTACACATGATCGTCCAATCGTCTCATCTTGCATTGCTGCAGATATCAGTTGACTTCCGATAAAGCCATGTAAAACATTTCCCAACAATACTTCCTCCACAAGGCATTTAGTCCTCTTTAAGGTCTGTTTACTTCTTTGTTAATTATTTTTCGTTTATTTTGTACACCTTTCGGAGTCGTCTTCGAAGCTCTACGCGTGTGTGAGAGGATGTGGTATTTTTTGGGAACCACTCCATCTCTGTATCTCCTCATTTCTGCTGAGGTTTTTCATATTTATTGTTACTCAAATCGATAAATAAATACCATAAGTTTTAACTTTTGATCTTATTCTAGCAATGCTGTGCAGGCACGAACAAACTCAGCATCGGTAAATTTGGACTTTCCAAAAACAACAAGAAAAAATTGCATTTGTTGCTAAAACATTTGCTCAGAAAAGGCCGGTTTCAGGATGACATAAACCTGGTTCACATTTAAAAAAACAGTAGTGCCAGACAGATTCACCCTATAAGCAATTTTCGCATAAACGGGCAAAATAAATTGCCCCAACTCATAGAGTACACCACCATTACTCATGCTGTTTGAGTGAGCTGGTTGACCAATGCTCTGGCTTTCAGTTCTCTTCAAAAGAAATCCGGTTTGAAGGCTCATCAGGCCATTCGGGATCAACAACAAACCCCCCCCCACTATCCGAGACTTCAATAACTAATCCACCACACATGACTGAAACTAATTCGATAGACATCCAACCGGTCAATTCTGCTTTGAAGGACCCCCTGAAGTATAGTTAAAGCAAACCATCGTGTAATGGACATTGAGCAGGTGAAATGCGCCGTGAATATTGCTCGGTTTACAATGCATGTGATTCCAGCACACGGCAACTGGCGAATCGGTGCCAGGAGTACCAACTTACACTCACCACACCTGCCTCAACTGTCTGGACTGTTCACGCACATTCACTCACCGCATGAGCCAGTTAGGCCACATGCGCCTTCATGAAAACGAGTGGTAGAACAGTGCCGGTCATACCACCTAAACCGATCTCTCTTTACAAGTACCTACCTCACAGCCGGCCTCGTCCCACCTCCCACGACGCATACTCATAAAAGACACCCGTTACGCAATTGGGTATATTTTCATCGGATCGTCTCCAATGGACCTCTTCTGCTACACGTGTGAACTGAACGTGAGACTATTAAGGTGCTCTAAGCGCCGTGGTTTGGAAGGTTGGCAACTGATAATTGCTATCACAACTCGCAGTGAGCCCAATGTGTGTTTGTGTGGAGAGGTCGACTGGTGGTCAGTGATTCAGGCTACAATGGCTCCTTTTTAACCTGATCTCGGACACCCTCACATATACGAAATTCGGACCACTCACACACTTTGTGTGCAATCCTGGTGCATATGTTTTGGAGACCAGTTCGTGTACGTAGTACGCGCAGACAAGTTCATTAGGTATGTCAGCCGTTGCGTCCATTACCCACACCAAACAATTGACTGGTCCGGAGAGTAGCTGGGGCCTGGAACTGCGAATAGAGGATCCGGTCGACGTCTCAGCGCATTTTCTTCACTATCAACCAGCAGACGTGCTTGAAGCTATCATGGAGTGGGAGAAGCCGTGGATTGGCAGATTGCAGTCAGCCCAATGTGTTTTTTTGTGTGGAGTGGCTAACTGGCGGACTGAGAGTCAGGCTGCAATGGTTCCTTCTTAGTGTGGACTCAACGGCATTCCAACTCAGTGGGCTTCCGGCAAGGTGTAGTGGCCGCCTGGGGGTGACTTCGGCCGCGCCAGCCATATGCATCCTCTCCCGCCTCCGGTCTCCTTGACTTGGTCATGACACCGAGCCCAGGTGGGGGATGAGCGAGTGTGATAGATGCGTCGCAAGTCCACTACCAGTATAATCTGATTCACACACAAATTGCCGACCGCGCGCTACCCTGCTCTTGGACACACGGTGGACCTCATCCCTCATCGAAATGGACGGTTAAACTGTCACAATGCAGGCCTCCAGTGTTCTTGCCAGGTTTCGGAATCTTGTGAGTACTGTTTTATTTTGTCCAAAAGGGCAGCGAGTTGACCTAATAGCTTTAATCCTCGTCTTCTCCATCGTTAGTATCGCCATGTTAGCTCGTTAGTTTATTTTATCTAGGTTGTCACTACCTTAGGCATCACATTTTGAGAACGCTTGATTAACCAATTGTGGCTTTGTCGCCACTCTCCATAGAACGGGGCCGTAGAGTACCGACTGAGTAGGCATGCTTCATTAATTAACCAGGACGGGGCAGTCGGAAGCCCATCTCTAGTACTTGCTTTGTAGTCAATCAACCTCGTAGCGCACTTACCATGTCGATCCAGATGATGGAGGTGATCATTTGGTCTTTCTCGTCCTTGTTGGGTGAGACAAAAGCAGAAAAGACGGTAAGCAAAGGAAAAAAACAGGAATACTTTCTTGCAAAAGGGTACGAGCTAAAACAACCGAAAAGACACTCTGCATCCGGACAAAGTCACAAAAAAGATCTCGAGTGAGCCCATGCTTTCCGAAAGGTAGTTTTACTGAGCCGTCATTCCCTTGAGTAAACCCACTAAGAAATCGTGTCACTAAAAGATGTCATTGACTGAGCTAGGTTATTTGCTTGTCTTATGAGACTGAACTTTACCTGATTGCGGATAGAAATGGCAGCTTACCCTGTGTCTAAGTGCTCAGAGCATAGAAGCCTCACAGACAAACAGTTTGACAAACAG
Organism: Schistocephalus solidus; assembly: GCA_017591395.1. Taxonomy (NCBI): domain Eukaryota; kingdom Metazoa; phylum Platyhelminthes; class Cestoda; order Diphyllobothriidea; family Diphyllobothriidae; genus Schistocephalus; species Schistocephalus solidus. The sequence continues at coordinate 44,013 of WEDG01002699.1, read as the reverse complement.
ACGCTCTGCCTAGGAGGACAGACGTAGTTGTCCTCATCAGCGGCCTGTGACATCCTAAACCTAGGATTCAGAGTGTGATCGTCTCGACTTAACAAACTCGAGTTCGATCGACTACCGTCGGGAATGTACGGCCACATGACCGTGTTGTTCGATTATCTGTACTGAGGACAGATCCGTTTTGTCTCGTCTATTTCGACAACACTTATCTATAAGTCTTTTTAATTGCCTCTGATTTGATTTCCTAAGGAACATGCCTTAGGTGTTTGTGACATGAAGTTAGGTTAGAAAAGATCCTCCGTGAATAGTGGCCACAAGTACATTAGCTCTAAATAAAAATGTAGTTTTGTAAAAAAAAATGGGCTGACTCCTTATGTAGTTGAGAATTTGTACCCGGAAAATTACCAAGTTTTACCACAAAAATATTTTTATTGTAGTATTCGGAGACCTGGAACTGTGTTGGCTGAAGTTTTGGAGAGCTAAGCTCGATGCGAGCAGACTTCAACTATTTCGTTTTTTTTTACTTTCTTGGGAACCCAAATCGACAGATACACACAGGCTGTCGCATGCCACGGAAATCCAACCGGATGTAACCGGCCCAGTTTGCTTAAAACCCTTTCTTCAAATGGTGGCCTCATCTCCATTCTGCTCATGGTCCAGTGAATATGTTTCGATTCTCGACGACCTTGCGGAACAGATCAGCTCTCCGCATCAACCCATGCGTTCGCCCCTCTGGGGGTTCGAACCAGGGTCATTTAGCACTTAATATAAATTCTTACAGCTCCAGTTACCACATTTAGGCTCAAATGGCTGTAATTTTGAATATAAAGTCATATGAGAGTGTTGTTCATTTATCTACTGCGATTGGAGGGGGAATGAGTGGATCGATTTAGCCTGTTGTCTCTTCCAGCAAATTTTTATCAATTGACCTCACACATACTCTTGTATTTTATTAGCAAGCTCTAAGCAGCATAGACCTCTGTGGCTAGAGACGATCTGCATGGAAAATGTCCACATCCAACTGCATTTCTAAACCTAACACTTGATACATAATGACGGAAATGTAGATGACCAGTTCGGGACATCTGAAACCTTGTGTCTTTTACTTATTCGACAACGATCAGAAACGCGGTCGTAAATATCGAGCATTCTGTTTAAGTACACCATTCAGTTCATGAGACAGTGCGCGAATTGAAAGAGGTTGTGAGGTAGCAATTGTGTGCCGACATTTCTAGCGAATGTCTGGTGACCACTAGATGACAAACTCCCGAAACTGTAACCAAGTAATGTAGTTTAAAAATGGAATTATTGAAGCTCAACCAACAACTCTACCTCATAATCCCCAGCAATAGTCATTATTACTAAGCAAAGTATACCGTACAATAGCGCGTAGTCCATAAAAGCCTTACGATCTCCCGAAAAAACCAATTGTAAACCAATTCCCATAATCAAAAAGGCATTGCTGACATATAACGACACCAACCCTTCGAGGTCTTCGCTTGGGGTCCTCGAGGTCTTCGCTGCTTAATTTATTTGCACACCTTAGTGACACCATGAGTATTCGCATCAGCTGGACCTGGCGACCGTCGTCCATGAGGTGTATGAACGTTCTCCCTTGGTTCGAACCGCAATGGACCGAGGATGATCTGGACATATATTTCCGCCTTTGAAATCCCTCAACGGACTCTGCAATCAGCAGGGGAGAATCTGGCTGATTCATGTGACCTCCGAAATGCTCCCCGTTGGACACCCTCCCAAGGGCAACAGTTTTTTTCTCCTAAATATCACCGGGAGTTTTTGTTTCACTGTCTGCTCTTTTTCAACTATGTTCCACTATGTTGGCCTCGCCAACATATCGAGATACTATTTTTTGATACCACAACTCGCATGTACAAATAGGGAATTCAAAGGTGACTCACCTACATCTCCCTCAAATATACTGAAATATACTGATACTGCAAACTGAAAAATTCAAAACACTAATATGGCGACTGAATAATATTTCAGTAACAATGCACTAAACAAATAACAAATAAAGGCAGCGTTTCAGATCTCTGCTACTTTTGACTAAATCCGTCCCCAAAATGCCTTAGTTCAAAGGTTTTGATTGGATTCCAAAGACCTCCTGTAATTCAGCATCGTTCATCGTCGCTACAAACTGTACAGTAATTTTACTGAGTAAGAGATATCTTTACACAGAACATGGCATACATACGATTGTGTTTGCTACTTCAATTCCCATGTCTTCGTTACTGAAGAAGCTCTCAACATGTGACCTTAGAGAAACTCCTAGGCTTTTGGCGTTTCTACCAGTGAAATCAAGCAACTGGTCCTTCTTTTTAATCAACCAAATTCCCTGGAATATAAAATATAAGAACTATATTCAATTCTCGTTGAACCATTTTGGAGCCCATTATCAAACACCGCGTACTTTTTTTTCGAGGTAATCGTTAAACTAATAAGTAGAAGAGGATATTTCCATAAGAAGTATGTTAATAAGACCTTTTATCTATTTGTTTCCTATGTTGTTATATTTCTTCAGTTATTTCCATTAACAGGCTTTATATAATGGTAATTAATCCGTTTGCTAATTTGACATGAATTTCTGCTATTCTTAAGCAAATTGATATTTCTAAGAAAGGTAGTACTACTACTGGTATTTCTTTTGTTTTTTTTTCAACTGTTGACCGTTCATTTTTAATTTGGTGCGTTTCTTGATGCACTTGAATTGGCTTCCAGTTGCCTAGAGCTATTTCAAGAATTTCGACATGTTCCATGAGTTACAATAGGTGTCGGGTTTCTCCGCAAAGTACAATTAATCCGTGGAAGATAACATATAAAATGTGGAAGAATCATATCCGTCAAGTGGACAGTATTAATGACTTCCAGCAGATTGTTGATTTTCACAAATACAAATATATATATTTAAGTAAGTATTAGACGGAAGCCCCCTCCAAATAGAGAATTTTAATTCAAATATGGTATTTGAAAAAGGGAACTTTATTGTGTAAATTTTCGACGCCGGTTCCTCAGACCGTCATCCGACGCAGTCGGAGAGAAAACATGCCAAAAACAGATAACATCTTAAGTGCACTTGAAAAGTGAGTACGTCCGTGGCGTTTGCACCAATGAACGGCTGTCATGTGTATCCCTCTATCCTGATTGGCTTTCGACTCTGAGATTTCTAGGCGCCGTGTTCAACTCGAGATGTCGCTTGATGCATGAGCCATCCGAGTAAATGGTTTCGAAGGACTCCCGCCCCTTCTTGAACGGACAGACAGTGACAATTGGGGTTTTGTCCTAAACGAAGGGGTATCCGGGTACCCATGGCGACTTGGAATGAGTGGACTTGCTTCTTCACTAGTGATTGCTCGTCGTGACAACAATTGCATAGCATGGGAGCTTTTAGACAAGTTCCCTTTTACCTAGATAACCAACCCTGTCCTTGGGTTGTGTGTAGTGTAGTGCACAGTTTGTGCGTCACTGGCAGTTGGTGTTTCTTCGCAGATCTTTCAACGTGTTCCAACACATTCTTCATCTATGGAAGGGTATTTGGCTAGGGCACCCAATCGGAAATATCTGTTTTCTTTCTTTTGACCCATGCTACCTCGTACATTGACGTACACAATATTTAAGGCGCCAAGTAATTTTTTCAAACTGAATTTAATTTCCGGACCTGTTGAGTTGAGCATTTTGTAAAGCATTTCCAATTGAGGCCTTTTAACGACAACAAATGTGTCGGCTGCATATCGCAGCTGTGGCTTGGAAGGTTGGCAACTGACGATTGCACCCAAATCTCGCAGTCAGGGTTTGTGATTCAGGCTAAAATGGCTCCTTTTAAGCCTGATCTCCTCCACACTCATAAATGTGAGATTCAGACCACTCACACACTTTGTGTGCAATCCTAGCGCTTATGTTTTGGAGACCAGGTCGTGTACGTAGTACACGCAGATCAGGTCATTATGTATGTCAGCCGCTGCGTCCATTACACACACCAAACAATTGACTGGTCCAGAGAGTAGCTGGGGGCTGGAACTGGGAAAAGAGGATGAGGTTAATGGCTCAACGCATTTTCCTCACTATCAGACGTGCTTGAAGCTATCATGGAGTGGGAGAAGCCGTGGATTGGCAGATCTATGGCACTCCAACTCATTGGACTTCCGGCAAGGTTTTGCGGCCACCCGGGGGTGTGACTCAGGCCGCGCCAGTCACATGCGTCCTCTCCCGCCTCCGGTCTCCTTGACTTGGTCATGACACCGAGCACAGGTGGGGGAGGGGGCAGGGTGATAGATGCGGTGAAAGTCCACCATCCCTATACTCTAATTCAGACACAAATTGCCGACCCTGCACCACCCTGCTGTTGGACACACGGTAGACCTCGTCAAAACCGACCGCCAAACGCCGTCTTTTCGTTACAACGCCTTTTGTTTTTGCAAAATTTGGCAATGGTAGGTTATGTGCAGCCTCAAGAAAGCCAGACACCCCAGTCTCTTGTTATGCTTTAGACTTGACGATAGGGAAGTGTGAAATTTGTGAATGTTTCACGCCAGAACAGCTATCCATTTACACTGATGTCGAGGCAACAGGATTCTACCAAGGTCTGTGCGGATGAAACCGGCAATGAAGTCATCCCAGGGCTTTCACAAGCCCATATCCGCGATGGCTATAAAATTCTTGGATCCTTTAAAACAAAAGCGCCGTATCGACTTCGTAACCACGAGCCCCGGCTTTCTGGCTTTCTTGGTACTGTACATAACCCACTGTTGCCCAAAAATGTAAAGCTACACTGCTATTAAATGTATGTGGGCAACAAGTACTGACACGGATTATTTGTTTACGCTGCCCTTAAGCTTTTGGACAGCTATGCCAGCCACCCTCTGCTGCTATTTAATGAAAACGCGGCTGGCGTTTACCTCGTCTACCCACCGTTCTGCCTCTGTCCCAATTACGCCTGGCAAAGCCTCGAGACTGCTTGGACTGTTTTCTCCAGCTCTCTCCCTCCCTCTCTCTCTCTCTCTCGCCCGTTCAGGACTGAGACGCGAGAGGTCAGCTGGGGTGGGGGGGGGGAGGGACGGGGAAATGCGTTGCTCTGCCTCCCCCCCCCCGCCAGCCCCGCCCCAACACTCGCACCTTTTTGCCTACTGTTGAACCTCGACTTTGTGCCGCCTGAGTGAAAATGTAAGCGTGGAATTAGTTTTGCGCCGCCCCGTCAACTTGGGTGGGGTCATAGTGGTGGATTAGGCTTTTGCGTTCTAATTTCGTTCGCGAAGCCCGTGTGAGGCAACGAAAGACGCAGGACAGACGGGTGCTGATTTTGACCAGAAACCGGACTGCCGTTCGAAAGGCAATCTTGAGGGGCAAAGTTTCAAAGTCCAGGTGAATGCAGGGAAGAAGGTGGCTGTTCGATCGCCAGCGTCATGTCTTTATTCATCTGAGCCTTCGAATGCTTACTGGCGTCAGGACTAAAGGCGGTAACCAAGGCAACAGCGGTAATACGAGATAGGAGCCGATCAACCATAAGCAATTCCAGTTCGGCGGTGGCTGCTCAAGGCTCTGTATGCCGGCGCCAGGTTGATATATCGAGGGATTTCAGTGATCAAGCAAACATGCCTTCCAGGTGCAGCCACTGCGTCAGCGCAAAACCTTTTAAATGAAACAACTGACCAATCTGACAAGCATAATAAAATTTTTAAGGAGTGGCTTAATCTTTCAAATTTTGAAGAAATCGGCTCGCAAGCAGCAGATGAACAGCTATAGCAGTCACCAAGTTTGTTAGGAGATTAAGCGCGCAAGCGCTTACGTAAAAACGAAAGGTAAAGAAAAACTGAACGAATAGAGGAGACAGTTTGAGTCTCCGTTTCTTGATTTTTAGAAAAATGAGAAGAGGGACGCGTCACCAAAATCTTCATCCTAGATGACAGTAGCCAGGCCTCAGGCACAAGGAAGAGAATGGTACCAAAGGAGAGGCCTTTACGGTTTGGAACCACGCACCAGCTATGCAGGCACAGACTGCAAGATGCTCGGATCGGCGAGGGGACCGCGGAGGACGGAGGTGGACCATAAAGTGGACGCCGTGGACACCAATAAAATGTCTCTGTTTGATGCCAAGATAGGTTGGGATTTGCTTTATAATTCTACCCCTGATAGCAACTCCATCAACCGACGTATCATGATGACGACTTCCTTCCGTCCTGCGTTGCTCACGCACTGCAAGATGCTTCTATTCATTCCTAGGTAAACATGCAAGGTGTCAACACCCGATTAGCTCAAAGGCCGCTCTGTGTTTCTGATAGTGACTCGCTGCAGGCTTTCGTAAGTTTTGACAAATGTACTGACGATCTTATGATCGATCTCTCTCCTTCTCACCATTTAACTGCCCTTGAGACTCCACATTGATGGAAGGAAAGCTACTCAACCGAACGAAAAAATCTGATTTAAGTAAACGATAAATAACTTAGTTGGGAGAGGTGAGTAACTTCCCCTCTTAGTGGGAATCGACCTCCTCCTTTAGTCCTTTTCTGGTCCCCAAGCACCCACCAGATGACTGAACAATATTCCAGCCGGTGTAGATCCAAGCACGCGGGAAGACATTTCACTGTGATCACAACTCGCTCACCTACATCAGCCACCTCTTATTCCATCCCTCAAAATGTTGTTTAGGGTCAAATCCTAGTCAAGTATCCTAGGCAGTTTTCTTGTTGAACCCACGAATTTTATGCACTTGCAATGAGCGCCTACAGGTGTGCAAGAAGACACACGGTTTACTGTGACGTTAAATTCGGCATGCTTTGCAAGCTTCGCTTTATTTGAAAAGCGTACCTAAGCAGCAAAGTGGTGGAGACAAACCCGAGTTTTCCGGGAAAAAAAAACTAGGCGCACTGAGATTTAAAACTCCCCTCAAGTTCCAATACCTAACACACTACACCGTCCTGCATCCTCCCCCGTGGAGTCCGCCGGGATTTGTTAGAATCGATGAAAAGCGTTGCCGCGGAGCGCAAACTGAGCATTCACTGTCAAAGCCGGGAAACGCTGAGGGCGCAATTGCCTCACCGTCGGTCTGCTGTTGTCTGGGGCGGAAGAGCAGGGTGGATGTGATGCTGAGGTTGTCTGCCACTTCCGCACTCTCTCTCTCTCTCTCTCTCTCTCTCTCCCTCCCTCTCCGAGTTGGTCGGGGGTTAGTCTCTTTTCCATCTGGGCGCGTTTTAATTAACGAATGCTGGGTGGGGGTGGCGCAGCCAGTGCCAAATTCTGACCCCCAGCCGGTAGCCCGTTTTGAAAATGACTCTGAACAAAGTGCTCCTCTGCTTGCACAGTCCTTCTCCCACGCTCAGCTTAATTTGCTCACATGCACGCCTTTCCTGCTAAACCATTCTCCTCCTACTCCCATGAATACATCTTATGCATCCGCGAAACCCTCTAGGTCAATTCGTTAGCAGGAGTTCTGCTGATGCACCATCCTGTATATCACCGGTAGAGTCGATAGAAAAAGGCAAACTTTGCACATTCGTACTTGATAATCTCCCAAAAGCAAGTTTGGGCTGTTCAGGCAGGGAGATGCCCAAGTCCGTAACCTAGATGGGGACTGAACGATCACTCAAACCGTAATGTCGGCTCTGCCAAGGCCTGCATTAGAGACAGTGTGGAAGTTGCTTCACTGACTGTCCGTCATGACTACTGTCGTCTGGACACGGTATTGCGCGAGTTTGAGCCTCGGGCGCCGCAGCGCCTGGGGTTGGGTATGTCTGGCTGATGACGGCTAATAAGCCAGCCGGCAAGATGGTCACGGTGCAAGCCTGATGGAGGATGACAAGTCATTGTTGGATATTTTACTTTTAGGTGTGAGAGAGAGAGAGAGAGAGGAACCAGGTTCATCGGAATATTTGGTGAACTTATCCCAGTGTCAATCAGCTCAGAGATTGTAGCGTTGGCATACCTGCGGCGGGGAAGGCAGATGATGCTATGGAACTAGAAACTGTTTTTACGCAGCTTTTGTGAATGCCGTGAACAGATAGGTAGTTCAAATTTTGTCACCTTAGAAGCTCCTAACCAGAGCGTACCAAGATATGAAGCTAACGTTACAGATACAAATTCCTGCACGTTATTCGTGGAATCGCCGGTCGATCATGATACAGTGTGGGACTAATCACATGAGAAACGCCGAAATTTACGAAAAATTGGCAATCACTTGCAAACTAGCACCAATGGATGTACCAAAATTTTAACATATTAATTATCCAATTTAAGTGAATTTGAAACAAAAAATAACACTAAAACTACTATTACTTTTGTTTAAAAATACCATTTTTTAAATAACGACAAATTCCGAAAAATTTGAAAATCACTGTACCTATGACTGATAAATGCAAAAAGAACTTTCACGTGAGATCGGAAACGTCCCATTTTGTGTATGCTGTTTCATGGGTATTTCGGGTATTGGATTACAATGAGTTTCAGCTGAACCTTGAAATGCCGGTGAACACTTAACAATGTTCCCTGTTTTCAATCGATTGGCGATAAATTTAGATTTTGGTTTAGGTGTTTACCAAAATCTTCGAAATAAGATATTTCTTAAAAGTAGTGAGTTTTTGAACATACCCTTCTTGGTCGCTTGGATGATACTTGTAGATGCCTTGCTGTTGAAAATGAATGCCCACAACAAACGTTGACTTAAGATCAATTTAAAAAAAACTTTCCATCATGAGTTCGCTGTTTAAAAAAGTGCTTAAATTAGATATTTCGCTGGTAAATTGCTGCGTACTTTATCTTTTCCCAGGGTTAAGTCAGGGTAAAAATGGGGAAGGTTGATCGGTTTACTAAATTCAATGAAAAGTAGTGATACGTTTTCTGTTGAAAATTGGAAGAGCTGACTTTTCTCTTTATATTGAAGCAATTTTCGTTTTATTTGTTTGCTTTCAGGCCTCTTTCTAAGACTGAAAATGCACGACAGAGTGGCCGAATATAAACGAAGATAGTACCGAAACTGCAAATATTCTTTCCGTTCCGTTTCTAAATTACGCATTAGAGGAAATTTTTTATCTAAAAAGTATCTTACCACGTGCTTCAAATTTAACATAACTTCTGTCAGGGTCCATCCGCATAAACATCGATGCATATTTTGTTTACAGTTCCAATTATCGGTCTGCTAAAACAATGTACCATCAAACTGCGTTTCGTGGTAAAAAAAACGTCAGAACTTTATAAAAACTGCACTTGCCTTCGCCTGATTCTCTTTGACTTGAGATCCGATTTCGCGGTTCCAGAAGGGATATATTTGAAACTGTTCTTGCATATATTAATGTTCTTTTATAGCACAGTGCACAGAAGCACAGACGAACTCACACCTTCAACTACGCTTAGAAGGCCGAGCTGAAGCGAGTCAAACTAATCGATACGTCTATGGCGAAGAGCAATTCCACTTTACCACACAACCGCCCACTGGCTCCGCATCGAAACCCTACAACAGCTCTTTCCCCTCTCTCTCTGTCTCACACACACACATACACTTACAATAGTTCGACCGTCGATTTCGACCATGTCAACCGTATGCTCCACTGAAGGGTGGTGCAGGGACGGTAACTTGCACGTGATTTAGTTTTAAGTGATATTAGACTTGCACTGCATCTACTGCACTCTCTCCTCCTCCCCCACCTGAACCCGGTGCCATAACAGAGTCAAGAAGACCGGATATAGGAGAGGGCGCAGGTGGCTGGCGTGGCCGGAGCCGCCCCTGGGCGTACCACCATACCTGGCTCGGATCTCACGGAGTGGGAGAGCCACAGAGGCCCCATTAAGAAGGAGCCATTGCAGCCTGAATCTCAATCGCCAGTCAGCCACTCCACATAAAACACACATTGGGCTGACCACGTGGTCTGAGTGTTCCCGTCAATTGGTGACCTTCCAAGCCACGGAAAAATACACGATTGTTCGACCGTTGTAGTCCGACGATGTCCACCGTATGCTCCATGGAAAAGTGAAGCAGGGACGGTGACTAGCGCGTGAATTAGTTTTAAGTGATAGTAGCCTTGCGCTGCAGCTACCGCACTCTCTCCTCCCCCACCTGAACCTGGTGTCAAGACAGAGTCAAGAAGACCGGAGGCGGGAGAGGACGCAGGTGGCTGGCGCGGCCGGGTCCCCTAAGTCCTAGCCGCCCCAAGGCGTGCCACCACACCTCCCATGTTAGGCATTTGTTATGGGAGCGCAACCCGAATAACGCATGCCGTGCCCTGATGTGGCCCCCGTGTTGGTCCAACGCATCTACCACGTGGCCCGTTTAGGGGGCACAATGGAAAAATACACACACACATACACACACATTAAAAGTTAAAATCCCCCAGAGAAATAGTTGGGTACCTCTCCACGACATATTTTCACAAAATGGCCGCCACCACGTCCACTTTTATGACTGAAAAGATAACGCTTCCAAAGCTATGATACTCCCAGAGTTTTATCAAAAATTCTCCAGGTCGCAAAGAGATATATGTAAGAAGAGATGCAATTCTTTGGGAAAATAGAAACTTTAATGAGTAAAGTTTCGAGACTGGTCCCCCAGCTCGTCGGCAGACTACGGGTAGTGTACGGGAACAATTAATTAATTAACCGTGTTTAACAAAGTATTCTACCGTTGGGCAAAATCCGAACCAATACGCGATGAGTCCATTTGTCATCCTGTTATGATTGGTTCTGCGCGTTTGAATTTGTCCTTAACGATTTTGTATGTGGTATCCAAATCGATATCCCGGTTGATGCATGCCTCATCTGAGTGCATTGCTTCCAGGAATTCATGGCCTTTTCTGGTTGGGCAGGTGCCAACAATCCGTGTTTTCTCCTATGCAAATTTATGCCATGTTTCCAGTGTATGCACAGCCACTTGGGATAAATTGTCTCTTCCTCTAACCGCTAACTGATGTTCGTGTAGACGTGTTGAGACAGATTTCCCAGTTTGCCAACAATAAACGGCATTACAACTGGAACATGGGATTTTGTAGACAACACCTTTTTTATCAAGGTAACTAACCCTGTCCTTAGGAAGTACAAGCTGTGAGCGTAAAGTAGATATAGGGTGGTGTGCTACTTGTATCTGGTTTTTTCTAAGCTGTCTTTCGACAAGGTCTGATACATTTTTAATGTACGGGAGAGTTCGCCAGGTCATTGTTTTGGGTGCCTGGGTGGCCGTGTCCTTTGAAATACCTTTCTCTTTCGATTCTTGTCGCTTCAGGCATCGATGCACGAAGTCACATGGGTATCCATTTTTAGAGAACAAGTTAAAGAGGTATTTCGTTTCTGCTCGAAAACTTTCTTCATCAGAGCAGTGAGTTTCTGCTTGATTTAGGGGACTGTAGACAGAATATATATATATATATATATATATATATATATATATATATATATATATATATATATTGAATATATATATATATTGAATATATATATATATATTCATTTCGTCTGACGACGGGTTGGTGTGACCAACTTGAAAATTCACGAGTACAACTCTATTTTCCGACGAGCCACTATTTTCTTCAATATATATATATATATATATATATATATATATATATATATATATATATATATATATATATTTAGAAGCAAAGACGTTCTTTGGGAAACAATAGGTAACTTTATTATGTAAATTTTCGACGCTGGCACCCCAGATCGTCGTCAGACTTGTGGCAAGTGTGCAAAAAAACAGTTCAAATTTAACACGTGCCGGAAAAATCGATATTGCTTTGTCATTCCTGCCAATTGTTGTCATTGTGGGGGTATTTACATTTGGATTGGCTCTCGTTTCTTCCCGCTTTCTTTCAGGTAGTCGTACACATGGTCCAATTCGATGTGTCAGTTGATGCATGAGTCATCTAAGAAAAACGGCCTCTAAAAATTATCGGCCTTTCTTAGATGGACAGGAGGCAACAATGCGGGTTTTGTCCCAGGCAAATTTGTGTTCTGTTTCTAGCGTGTGCATGGCAACTTGAGACAAGTGGTCTCGCCTCCTTACTGCCAATTGATGTTCGTGTATGCGCGTGGAGGCTGATTTTCCTGTCTGACCACAGTACACCGCATTGCAGCTGTTACATGGTATCTTGTAAATGACTTCTTTTTTATCTAAATGGCCAATCCTATCCTTAGGGTGTACAAGCTGGTTTCGTAGTGTAGTCGTTGGTTTGTGCGCCACTTGGATTTGATGTTTCCGCAGGTGCCTTTCAACGAGTTCGGACACGTTCTTGATGTACGGAAGTGTTCGCCAGTTCTTTGATTTGGGCGCTTGACCGGAACAATCTAGTTCCTTGTTTTTTCCTTTTCCTTTTAATTTCTGTCGTCTCATGCATCGACGTATAAATTCTCTTGGATAACCATTTCTGCAAAATAGTTTGAATAAATAACTGAGTTCATTTTGGTAGAGTTCATTATCAGAACAGTGTGTTTTAGCTCGATTGAGTAGGCTGTTTACAGTACTCCGCTTGTGAGCAATAGAGTGGTTGCTCTGGTAATGCAGGATAATTTCCGCATAAGCTTCCTTGCGGTAAACCGATGTTTGAAATGTTCCTTCAGTCTTTCGCTGTACGAGGACGTCAAGAAACGGGAGTTTACTGTCAATTTTTCTTTCGAGCGTGAAGGTGATACCTGGTACCGTTGAGTTTATAATGCTATGCAGCCTTTATAGTTGATCCTTTTTAACGATAACAAATGTGTCATCCACGTAGCGAACCCATAATTTGGGGTTAACTAGTGGTAAGGCTGTAGCTTCTAATTTTTGCATAGTTACTTCAGCCAAGAAGCCGGAGATGGGTGAACCCATAGGGGCTCCCTTTAGCTGTTTGTAGTATCCTTGTGAGAAGGAAAAATTCGTTTCCAGACATAGATCCAAGAGTTCCAGTAAGGCAGATACAGAAACATCCATGTCATAAGACTGCAGTAATTCTTCTGTGTATTACCTTGCCAAATCTATTGGTATGGATGTGAAAAAGAGACAAAATCAAAAGATAACATTATTTTATCTTCTACAATCTGGAGCCCTCGTAATTTGTTCAGAAATTTTACAGAGTTTTTCGATAGAAGTTTCACAATCCCTTGTCAATGGATGTAACTTGTGGAATAGCCACTTCGAAATTTTATAATTGGGTGCACCAATCAATGATACTATCGGTCGTAATGGTACTTCGGCTTTGTGAACCTTAGGTAATCCGTAGATTTTTAGCTATGGTCGGTTCAGTTTGTCTTAGGGACTTGGCAATATCTTCTGATATTTGCTTCTTCCCTGTAAGACGCTTTAAAAACACTTTCTATAGTTGAATTCTGCGTTTTTTTGTAGGATCCGCGTTAAGAGGTTTATAGGTTGAACTATCTTGTAACAACGACAGCATCTTCTCATCGTAGTCCACCTTGTTCAAAATCGGCTGTTGAACCTCCTTTGTCCGCAGGTAGGGATGACGATGTTTTTATCGGTTTTTAAAGTTTGTAATGCCTTCTTCTCTTCATGTGATAGGGTTGAAAAAAAGGATTTCGGTTCCTTAAAGGCATGTACAGTGCTATTCCGTATTGTGAAACGTTCCTCGTCTGTAAAAAGATTCTGCTGAAATGATAGACTCCAAATTCGCAAGGAAATCTCGGTATTTTTGAATCAGAAAGATTGTATTTCATTCCTTTAGAAAGTATTCGTTCTTCGGTTATTGTGAGGCTTCTGGATGACAAGTTTACAACATTTGTTGTTTGATTTTTGGTTCGTGTAAAATCTATGGGAAATAGCCATCCATTTCTTGTCCAAAAGCCTCTCTTCTTCTGCCGTTCATTGTCAACACAGGTAATCGTCTCATTTAGAGATTTAAATAAGTGTCTAGGAAGTTTATCTCGACAAAACTGCATATATTGCTCTTTAGAAGTTTTGAATTTCTGTAGTCTGTAGTGAGCATTTGAAATGAACGCGCCGAGCATGCTTTGTCCGTAACGATTTGCAATCTGATATCCTTGGGTAGTTCTTATGGCAGGTTCAATTTGGATAGACTTGGGCAAAATCTTCATTTTTCGGCATCGATGTAAAAACGATAACTGTTCTCGCGTAAGATTTTCGCGTATTGCACACTTTTCCCATCGTCTAGCTTGTAGCAAAACTTCGCGATCGTAAGTCATACGAATCAATTGGAAAATAGGCATCCCAAGAAATATAATTAGAAGCAAAGACGTTCTTTGGAAACAAAAGGTAAATTTATTATGTAAATTTTCGACGCTGGCACCCCAGATCGTCGTCAGACTTGTGGTAAGTGTGCAAAAACAGTTCAAATTTAACACGTGCCGGAAAAATCGATATTGCTTTGTCATTCCTGCCAAGGATATCAGATTGCAAATCGTTACGGACAAAGCATATAATATGATAATATGCGAGTCCCAGGTAATTTAAAAGAAGAAAACGGGATGTTATACATATATATATTTGGGGAAATGATTTCTGAAATTATTAAGTGCAGGACATGGAGTCAGGTGATTCGGACATGACTTTTTAGGGTCAGACCCGAAATTTCAATGAACATTTGGGTCGTAGACAATCAAACACTGTGAAATAACCACGTAATGCCCATTCTAAAAAACAAGTAGTACTACAAGTAGTATGAATCGTATATGGCAAAGACATTATACCGTACTTCCGACATAAATACTAGCTAAAAGCCCAGACACGTGTTTCACCGATGTTTCTGCTGCTGCGTGACACAGCAACGAGGGGTTCGGCTCCTCAATGGGTCCCCAGCGTTCTCTATCCGGTTTCTGGTATATGGACTCCAGAGAATAATCGGGGAAATAATTTCTGAAATTATTAAGTGCAGGACATGGAGTCAGGTGATTCGGACATGACTTTTTAGGGTCAGACCCGAAACTTCAATGAACATTTGGGTCGAAAACAATTAAACACTGTGGAATAACCACGTAATGCCCATTCTACAAACAAGTAGTACTACAAGTAGTATGAATCTTATATGGCAAAGACATTATACCGTACTTCCGACATACGTACTAGCTAAAAGCCCAGAAGTACCATTACGACCGATAGTATCATTGATTGGTGCACCCAATTATAAAATTTCGAAGTGGCTATTCCACAAGTTACATCCATTGACAAGGGATTGTGAAACTTCTATCGAAAACTCTGTAGAATTTCTGAACAAATTGCGAGGACTCCAGATTGCAGAAGACGAAATAATGGTATCTTTCGATGTTGTCTCTCTTTTCACATCCATACCAATAGATTTGGCAAGGTAATACACAGAAGAATTACTGCAGTCTTATGACATGGATGTTTCTGTATCTGCCTTACTGGAACTCTTGGATCTATGTCTGGAAACGAATTTTTCCTTCTCACAAGGATACTACAAACAGCTAAAGGGAGCCCCTATGGGTTCACCCATCTCCGGCTTCTTGGCTGAAGTAACTATGCAAAAATTAGAAGCTACAGCCTTACCACTAGTTAACCCCAAATTATGGGTTCGCTACGTGGATGACACATTTGTTATCGTTAAAAAGGATCAACTATAAAGGCTGCATAGCATTATAAACTCAATGGTACCAGGTATCACCTTCACGCTCGAAAGAAAAATTGACAGTAAACTCCCGTTTCTTGACGTCCTCGTACAGCGAAAGACTGAAGGAACATTTCAAACATCGGTTTACCGCAAGGAAGCTTATGCGGAAATTTTCCTGCATTACCAGAGCAACCACCCTATTGCTCACAAGCGGAGTACTGTTAACAGCCTACTCAATCGAGCTAAAACGCACTGTTCTGATAATGAACTCTACCAAAACGAACTCAGTTATTTATTCAAACTATTTTGCAGAAATGGTTATCCAAGAGAATTTATACGTCGATGCATGAGACGACAGAAATTAAAAGGAAAAGGAAAAAACAAGGAACTAGATTGTTCCGGTCAAGCGCCCAAAATCAAAGAACTGGCGAACACTTCCGTACATCAAGAACGTGTCCGAACTCGTTGAAAGGCACCTGCGGAAACATCAAATCCAAGTGGCGCACAAACCAACGACTACACTACGAAACCAGCTTGTACACCCTAAGGATAGGAATTGGCCATTTAGATAAAAGAAGTCATTTACAAGATACCATGTAACAGCTGCAATGCGGTGTACTGTGGTCAGACAGGAAAATCAGCCTCCACGCGCATACACGAACATCAATTGGCAGTAAGGAGGCGAGACCACTTGTCTCAAGTTGCCATGCACACGCTAGAAACAGAACACAAATTTGCCTGGGACAAAACCCGCATTGTTGCCTCCTGTCCATCTAAGAAAGGCCGATAATTTTTAGAGGCCGTTTTCTTAGATGACTCATGCATCAACTGACACATCGAATTGGACCATGTGTACGACTACCTGAAAGAAAGCGGGAAGAAACGAGAGCCAATCCAAATGTAAATACCCCCACAATGACAACAATTGGCAGGAATGACAAAGCAATATCGATTTTTCCGGCACGTGTTAAATTTGAACTGTTTTTGCACACTTACCACAAGTCTGACGACGATCTGGGGTGCCAGCGTCGAACATTTACATAATAAAGTTACCTATTGTTTCCCAAAGAACGTCTTTTCTTCTAATTACATTTCTTGGGATGCCTATTTTCCAATATATATATATATATATATATATATATATATATATATATATATATATATATATATATATATATATATATTATGATAGTGAGGTGTTCACTTGGAAAATATGATGATAAGGTGGAACGGACAAAGAGTTACCGCCTGGATGAGGTAACTAGTGTGAAAACGTCAATCCCAGCCAAAAAGCAACCGAAACCTAAAGCAGTTTACACGTACCACGTCCACTATCTGGTTGAGAAAGAACTTCATGCTTATTGGGATGGCTGCGGTGTCGTTGATCACTGGACGTTCCAGGGGGTTGTGGGCATCACTGCGTTGGGGATCGAAGAGGTATCGAAGGAGACGCTTCTCGTTCAGCCCTCCCAGAGCGCAAACTAAACATTCATTAAAGTTTACTTAGAGATAGCATACGTTTCAGTTTTTAAAAAAACTCTTGCAATTACCGAATAATTCTTAACCCCATCTGCCAGTACACTCGCATTAGGGTTTCCAAACTACACATTCTATCCTTTCTGGCTAAAGGAAATCCCATATTTCTCGAAACTATGAGGCAGAATTCAAAAAGTGTGCATTTAAATTTTCATTGGCTGTGGACAATGTCGTATACTTTACAGGCACCATTGCTAAATGGATGGATACGAAACCTTATGAATAGAGATTTCAGTTTCAAAAAGTCCGCTAATGAGAAACTTTTCAAAACCATAAGGTTGACTTTTTTCAGGTATGACATTTGAAGGAGGCGTCATTTGCTACCTAATGGACACTAGAAACAATGATTTAGTGCACGTTTTCTGTGACATATACTTGAATTTATATGGACATTGAAAAGAATGCTACTTAAGTGGTCATTGGTACTATATGTTGGTTTTTCGGGCAACTGGAAAGAAACTCGCTTAAAGGCCGGAATCATAAAATGACTAAAATACCTTGGAATTAGGCTGCATGGTCATTAATAGTACCAACCTACTTTAATGTTTTTTAAACATTTTGGTTGGCGTTTAACGAGATAGAACATCTGCTGTAAATGTTTTGTCTTCCCAAGCTTTTTACAACTGAACTGAGATTCCTTCTAACTGGCCAAAGGAGTCAAGCAGCTTCTTCAAGGATTCGAAAGGATAATCTTGGATAGAAATCCGTTCAGGGAAGTGCAGGCTCTCCATTGATGACGGACGCTGAAGGTCTGCCGGCAAAACATCCGCTCGATCACAGAGTTTAGCGGTTTCTGGTTATTTCACTAGCATGCGATAGAAATGCCCTTGGCCTGAGCTTAGATCGTTTTTTGGCGAAGAAAACTGTTATTTCCTGTCTAAGCACAGCGTAGCGGTAAAGAGAAGACATGGGCTCTGGATTCGCATTGCTCTCTTTCAACTGAACATCAGCAGTAAGTGTGTTTGTGTGCACGCAGATGACTGACATGACAACTGTTATTAGGCAATCGGTCGAGCGGGCATCACGTGGTCGCCGCAAACCCTCGTTGCCCTGCTTATCGGTCGGATGGGAAACTTGGGACTGGGTCGCCACGATCGAGCCGTGGCCAACGCACCTCAAACTTTGCCATCTCCGTTCCCGTTCTGTTCTTTTCCGTCAGATCTGGCACATCACGTCAGCAGAAGCAGCAGCAGCAGACGTGAATAGAACCCGGTTAACTGAATGTCCAAGAATTTCAAAGCCTGGGAAATCAGTGGAACTCATGCACGTCTGCCGAAAGTGGCTGCCCCCAGTAGATTGTAGACTAATCGCTCTGGAAATCTACCTGGGCCATCGGCGAACTAGAAGAAACTGGTGAATTCCATGTCCCACGGTAGGTTAGGAGGTGGGGTGGGTGAACTTACACTTCAATCGGGAGGAAGTTAAAGTTCTTTGGTGGGGTTTAGAAGCTCAGCTAGTAAGCTGAGCTCCAAAACCTAACATTTTTATCGAGGGATCGAATTTCACCGATAGTATGGACGTTTCACAAAAGTAAAACGCGCCCTGCCAGAGACTTAAAGGTCACGGCTCAACTCTATCAGCTCGTTGGTCAGCCAACCTCGGTGCTTGAATCCGGGAGTCCATAGATTTGAAGAGGAGCTCCACTACTATGCCGAGCCCTCACTCCTCGTCACCTGCGATCGGGGACGGTAAAAGTCGCTTAGTAGAAGAATTCCTTCGACTCACTTGTGAAAAACCCGGCGGCATCGGTGGGCTTCTAACCCACGTCAGCAAGGGGAAGGCTTGAATACAGCCAACGCTCTAGCCAGCTGAGCTTCAAGGCCCCACCTGGAGCCGTACTGTATCAGAATTGCTGGATTCCATACGTTGTAGTAGGCTAGGCGGATAACTTGCCCCAAGTGTGATTAAACTCACGGCTCCCGGTGGGGCCTTGTAGCTCAGTTGGTTAGAGCGTTGACTGTATTAAAACCTTCCCCTTGCTGGTGTGGGTTCGAATCCCACCGAGGCTGCCGAGTTTTTCACAAGTGGGTCAAAGGAAAAGTCTCTTATGAATTGTGCTCATCGAGATCTTGGATCAGTGCGCTCACGTGAGTATGGGGGTCACAAACGCTGACTGACTAGTTAGGACAGAGCAACCACATAATGGTCACCCGACTCTGTTGTTCTTCTATTGACATTAACCAGTTTCCCTTATTTATTGCCTTTGACTATGGGGCAGCCCGTATGTAGACTCAGGATTGGATCTGCGAGACAGACGGAATCGAACGTAGTTCGTGTTTCACTCGGGGGCAGATCGTGGTGTGCCATGCCTTTGTGACTGTATATTTTCGATTTCAGCCACGATCGCGTTAGCACGTAGCGCTGTGTTGAGAGACATACTTGGACGCCGGGTTAAACTTCTGGTGATGACAGCTAGCAAACCGAAATGGATCCTTTCAAGGACCTGGCCGAAGGACCCACTGGTCATAGACAAAGCAAAACTGCCTATTCGTTGACGAACGCTCATCGATCGCTAACGGAACTCACTCCTTCCGCTCGGTCTTCTCGAGCCCCGCCACCAGCCGCACAGTAGCTAGTCATAGAATAGACAGGTTAATATTGCCGGCAAAGACAAAGGACACTGGAATGGATATTTCTGCCTGAGTAGCCGTCATCATCCAGTCTTACCCAACCCCAGCAGGCGCCTCAACCGAAAGCTTGAACCCGGGACTCGTTGATTAGCATTCCAGGCTATAACCATTGAGCCTACAGGCGGAACTGATCGATGGATATCAGTCACAAGTAGCCCAGCCAATAAATCTGGTCCGGCGATAAATTTCAGGAAGGATAACTAGTCTCCTGTCCTAATCCCAAACCCGACCCAAACGTTAGCCCTAACGTCACTATATACCGACCTGATCGTTTGGCCACCGTCTTCGATGATGTCCGACGTGTGCCTTATTACAGAGTAAATGCATAAATAGTGACACGCACGTGAATCTACCCCTTGCTTCACCCGCCTGGGTCAGGTTTTAAGACAGAATCAAGAAGACCGAGGGTGGAATCATCCAGAGGTGACTGGTCGGACGGGAGCCTGCATCTAGGCATGTCACCACTCACCTTCTGCTGTGCCCCCTGCTCTGTCACCCGTGTGGGTTCAGCGCATCTAGGAACAAACCTTAAACATAACCCTGACCTTCACTCGAACACTGATCCTCTTGAAATGTGGCGCAAGGCGCATAGAAGAGGTTGCTGGGGGGGAAGATATTCTTTTTCCTGTGTTCTGCTTAAATATTCTCCGAGATATTGTTATAAATTAAAGCTGCATACTACAAACGGAGCGAATAGTTTGTTGCTTGTTTAGCTAAAATTCAATCGAGTTCTTGCACAAATCACTTTTGAAAAGGCTGCTTTATGAGAATACTTCCCTTATTCTGGCAGACAATATAATGCTTTAATGGAATATACACAAACCCTCGAGTCCCCGAGGCCATGCTGTGTTCCAAAATAGTAAGAGTAGATGTCTTTCTGAAAATTGGTGGCATAATATTCTTTCAGAAAATTTCAAAGGAGCATAAACTAAGGGCTTCAAGAGAGGTCCCTTCAGCCTTAGTCCGATATCTCTGTAGTAATTTTAAATAAATACTTTACTTTTAAGTGGAGTGCTCACATAATACTTTTATCTAACAACCAACAGAAAGAAGCATATTTTATTTTCATAAAAATCACTTTGTTATACTCCCGAATTAGCTAAATTATCATATGTTAGAGCCATTTTCAATGAAAATATAAAATAAGGTAATTCCAGGCTTTTTCAGTTTCTTACGTTCCGAATTTCAATAAAAAATTCCGAAATAACTCTTTCGTAAATTGTTGAGTGTCTTGCAGGCATTATGTACTCACGCTGACATATAGGAAACACCTATTAAAAATTTTAAAAATCCTATTATTTTTTATGTGACCTTCGTGAATGTAATGCACACACGTGCCTGCTAGATTATCCCTATGGTTGCCATTCTGGTGAGTTTTTTCTCATCGATAGTTATGCACTAATTTAAATTCCTTTGCCCATGGCTGCCCGCGCGAAGACGAGATCTGTTGACATTGTGATTGATACATTCGCTTATAATTGATTGGTTGGCCTCTTTGTTTAAAAAATGAAGGGGCATTCTGCCTCATGTTTAACTTAAAATCGTTACGGAGCTTGCAATGCAAAGGTGAGGACAAAAACCTACCAACTGAACGCTGACAGTCTACAGTAGACTTATGGCTTCCACGGGTAAATTTCCTTAACAAATTTCCGCTGACACAGTTTGGCTTGTATCGCAAGACTTTTGGCTTGCAGTTCACTGTCTGTCAAAGCTCCCTAGTCAGCTCCTTGAGTCGCTTTTGTGCGTACAATGAGGTGAAAAATGCTTCTTTTCGGGGCCCTAACGTGTCCCAACAGATATCCCCAAAGGACACCAGGTATCAGCGGGCATTTGATTTTAGTTGAGAAAACAGAAATTAAAAAGGACTCACATATAAACTCGAAGAGTAGAACTGCACCCCAAAGCATCTGTACCTTTGTGCGATGCCCCCCACTGCACTAACGCAGAGGAGTGAAATAATCGCGCTTGGTTGGCTATTGGTTAATTACCACCTTGATTTCCACCAATCAGCGCAGAAAGCCGGCGATTGCACACCTAAATGTTTTCCTGACGTTTCCGAGTAGCGGATGCAGACTCCGTATATGTTCCCTATGCCTGCTAGTGGGTGCTTGCTCTGAGAGGACAAGTAGTTCGACTTATACCCTGTCCATTTAGAGTAAATACCTTATCTACCTCGACAAAGACGGTCCGGTGCGGAACATTGTCTGAACCTACGTTTTCTGCAATCGTTAACTAACTGCTTTGATCTCCTCATGGGTCATATGTGCATAGATGCGTCGGTTTTTGTCCGATCGAGTAACACCCCTCTGATGAGTACATTAGGAGGTACACACATGTCTGCTGACTTAGTCTTCTGTCTTTGTAGACCTACCCCCAATATGGTTTTCCTAATGGCACTACGACGTGTTAGGATGTTAGCTGTTCAAGATGGGACATTTGCTTATTATTCTTTTGACCCACTTGTGAAAAACTCGGTGGCCTCGGTGGGATTTGAACCCACGCCAGCAAGGGGAAGGCTTTAGTACAGCCAACTCTCTAGCCAACTGAGCTACGAGGCCCCACCGGAAACCGTCAGTGTAATTATTCAAATCTGCCAAAATCCTCTACTAATTTATTATGCCTGGTAGTTATCTGGTGGATTCTAGATTGATTGCCTAGGAAATCCTGCTTGGGCATTCAGCGTAATGTATCAGAATTGGTGGATTCCATACATAGTAGAAGGCTGGGCGGGTAACTTGACTCAAGTGTGATTAAACTCATGGCTCCCGGTGGGGCCTCGTAGCTTAGTTGGCTAGAGCGTTGGCTGTACTAAAGCCTTCCCCTTGCTGGCGTGGGTTCAAATCCCACAGAGGCCGCCGAGTTTTTCACAAGTGGGTCAAAAGAATTATTCAAATCTGCCAAAATCCTCTAATTTGGTTTTAAAACTTTTATGAATGCCCGAGTAATTATGCAGTCAAGCTACCGTTAGATCAGCCTTCAGAGTTTTCTATCAATGCGCTGTAGACATTTCAACATAACACTCCTCTCTACTATTAGCAATATGGCATAAGGTTCCCATTAAAAATTATAGTGGATGTGAACCATGTTGTCTTATTTACAAGTAGCATTAATATATGGACGGAAAGAGTGCTGTATGAATGAAAATTGTAAGAACTTCACCAATATTTTGATCTGACTCTGTCTCTGAGGATGAATTCAAGGAAGCATCCGAAACATCAGGCCAGTAAAGCTCCTGGTTCCATGATCGAATTCCTTTTTTGCGACTACTTCCTGGAATTCGCCTCTTCGCTTCTATTAGCAAACTTCCGAAATACCATGGTTATGAACTTTTTAGAACCGAAAGATGCAATTTCTTCACGGATAAAAGCGTAAGAAGACGCAATTGGCTACCAAGAGTGTACAAAGAAACATATTTTGGTGCGTGTTTGTTACAAAATATATGTATATTTATAGGGCATCTAACATCAATGGGAATATTGTCATGAGATTGCACACCTGCTTCGGTGCAAAAGTGCTCTGAGTGCAAATGGCGAGCTCTAAGCTCCAACTGTGCTCTAAATGACTGCAGTAGAGCCCAGCAACGGAACATCTAGAATACCCCATAGATTTAAAGTAACGGTTGAATAAATCTCTTAATTTTTGTATGCATTGACCATCACTTTCCAGTCGGAATACTTTTTCGTTTTAACACTTAAACCTGCAGATGTAGAGGCAGTCAGGTGGAGATGTGTTTCAATCTCAAACATCTCCCATGTCCTTGCAAAAAGTGATAGCTTGCTTTCCCGATCTGCAACTGTCTCGGATGATGGGTTTGGGAGAGAATCCGAAACTTAAGGCTACTTAACACCATGTTCCGGTGATCGGCTCTTCTTCTTCCAAATATGCACATCCCTGTCTTTTCCCGTTTGGTCTGAGTATTTAATACGAGTGAAGCGTTTTAATGGACTCTATCAGCGAGATAATAAATAACTCTTATTCTCCCCCATCCTCTACCCATCCCCTTTGTTCCTGTTCATTAACCTCTCTTCCGCCTTCTTCTCCCTCCTCCTCTTCTTCCTCCTCCCTCCATTCTCATTTAACCATCAGCAGAATTATACCGTTTGGAAAATTGATTGGACTAAAAATGACATCCTTTTTTGGGAAGGAAATCGTAGACCTACGATTGAGGCTTCCTTTCACCATACCGTTTTTGGGATATCGGTTTTAGTTACCAACAGAAACCTTTAGTTTCGGTGCATTGCTCTTAATAAGATCGGTACTCGGCTCGCAGTAGAGCCCAGCAACGGATGTAAAGTAATGGTTTATTAATCTGACCCGGATGGAGAACGAAAAACACACAGTCTCTCATAGGCGGTGGCGAATCAGTGAAAATTCAATACATCTAGATCTTATTTTCCCTCGTTTAGATCGCAGGCACTTACTGCTTGCTATCTTAGTAGGAACTAAGTTGCTTCGACGAGTGTTATAGCGCGACGGCCAGTTGGGAGAAAATGAAAGCAGTTCGGAGGCAAACACTGCTTATCATTGTTAATATTCCCGATCGAAACCGGTGTGACAATGATCTTGTGGTGCAGTGGATAGAGCGTTGGACTTCTAACCAACAGGTCGCGAGTTCGAACCTCGGGTGCCGCAATACCTGGGGTTGGATATGGCTGGCTGATGATGGCTAATAAGCCATAAATGTCTATTCTATTCGTCGTGTCGTTCACGTTATTCCGCCTATATAATAAGTTGTCGTGTGGCTGCTGGCTGGGATTGAAAGTGAGCCGTAAGACACAACGGAACGAGTGAGTCCTGTAACCGATCGGTGAGCGCCTACTTACCATGAACACTTTACTCTCAGCCCGCCAACACATGGTTTTTCTCCTATAAAAAATTCGCCTTATTTATTTGGAGTCCTGAACGTTCTAGAAGGCCTAGGGCGTATCAGTACTGGATTGGCGGTTCCTTGCGCGAGGATCCCCTGGGGAAAAAATTTCGGTCATCTACCGATTGGCCACACGCGTGAGCAAAGGCACACGCTAAGTGCTCATTGTTACAGCACACGCCGAGTGACTGCCTGATTTAGCGCGAGGGTTCGGCGCTCGGTTTGACTTCCTTTCGTCTAAGGCTCAACGTCGTTTCCGTTTTCCATAACACTGTTAAGGAAAGCAATTCGTTAGGGAACCGATAATTCTTTAATATCAGTTTTCATAAATGCTCTGAACTTGAACTCGTAATTTTATTTTCTACAGTTTGCTGGCTTTTGGTGGCGTAATGGCCATTTAAGCCTAAAATGAATGCTTAAACGCACTGGGAAGAATGAAAGATTATAACTGGAACGAAATTCTACTTCGCCTGGCCTTTCATCTTCAAACTCGAACCCCTCGCCAAGAAATGCATTGGACGAGGTGAATGCTTTGCACAAATGCTATAATAGTTAAAAGAGCAAGCGCAGAAACCAGCTATCGAAGCGGACCGCTTTTTAGAGGCGCTGGGCTAAAACAGGGACCAATTTGAGCCCGGCGCTCCTTAATCGGTCCACTTAGATTCCGCGGGAGTCCATAACTACTGTCGTACATGGGGGGGAGGGTGTGACGGTACTTTAGGCGTAAAATTCAGTCCTAGCCATCCACTGTAACCAATTCTAGCACCAGCTGATGGACAGGCTCTGACAGTACACGAAGGAAGGAAGGAAGAGAGTGAGATTGACCCTGGGAACTCCATTGCCGGGGCGCCTCGGCGCATTCCTCACAAGGATAAAGTCGACGCACCTGCATCTATGACGTCACGCTAAAAGTCATGACTGGGAAAGTTGTCAACTGACACGATAACTCGGTTCTCCTGGGTGGGAGAGTCAGGTTCAAGGGCCGTTCTAAATGTGACATCCACGTCACTGCCATTTAGGTGGGACTTGAGCTGCTAGGTAAAAATCTGGTTCCTTGTGAGGATGGAACAGTTCGTGTGTGTGGCACGCGTAGACTGACAGCTTGTCTTCGGTCGTCCTGACTCCAGCTCAGATTGGTGAGTGCGAAAGTTTTCACGAATGCCTCCTATCGCTGTAATTCACGCGCAAGTCATCGTCTAGCATCCACCACGTCGAGAGACACACGGCGGGCATTGTCATTTATGACGGTCAAACTGTTAAGTCATGGCAGAAGCAAAACCAATTCACCTTCGAAGTCTAGAAGAGTAACTCATCCCCTCTTCAGGGGTTTTTTTTGACTTGCCCGCCTACCGCAGGTCTCATCTAATCCACCCTTTCCTCGTACCGCCTTGGTCATATCTGATACTGTCACTGCTGTTCAACTTCAACCTCCCTGGTAACTTCTAGTACGCCTTACGTACAAATAATTGGTCAAATATTTGAGAGAGCGAGAGTGAGGAAGTTGAATTCCCATGCAAGCGTGGTCTTCCAGCGGCACTAGCAACTTTAAAGGTATTAGAAATTGCTGTGCGGCATACCTAGCTATACAAATAATATACTTAAGAAAAATCTAAGCACAAAGTACGATGGGAGATTAAGCAGGACGAACGAGGATCTCCACCCCCAACCCAGCCCTTCCTCCATGAAAATCCGACAGCGTAGGTAAACCCCGATTAACATGAATTTTTATCACCTATAAATACTGTGAGATGTGGTACTGCACTCACATCCGATTATGGAGGCTCGTCTGTGTGCGTGTGTGTCCCCTAAACGGGCCACGTGGTAGATGCGTTGGACAAACACGGGGGTCACATTAGGGCACGGCAGGCGTTATTCGGGTTGCGCCCTCATAACAAATGCCGAACATGGAGGTGTGGTGGCACGCCCAGGGGCGGCTTGAACTAAGGGGACCTCGCCGCGCCAGCCACCTGCGTCCTTTCCCGCCTCCTGTCTTCTTGACTCTGTCTTGACACCGGGCTCAGGTGGGGGAGGAGGAGAGAGTGCCGTAGCTGCAGCGCAAGGCTACTATCACTTAAAACTAATTCACGCGCTAGTCACCGTTCCTGCTTCACTTTTCCATGGAGCATACGGTGGACATCGTCGGACTACGATGGTCGAAGTTTCGTGTGTATGTGTGTGTGTGTGAAAAGGGGTGTAGGGGTACTCGTTAGAGGTTGCACCACACAGATAGCATTTGGTCGCTCCATTTGTCTCGTACAGGTGGTGAATGCTCCTGTGGCCGCCTCTAACTGGTACCCAACTCTCACCTGTGGCTCCTCGAAGTTGGGTTCTTCCCAGCGGCCACACCCCGGGCAACCGTCACGACCGGCGGGCTAAACCAGGTGAGGGTCTCTGGTGTTGTGTGTGCCTCCACACCCGGTATGTCTGACTCCCGAACTTCCCACCTCCCCCCTCTCAAAAAGTCCTACGGTGGGGGCGACAGCAACCCGTAGGTGGCCCAGACTAACTCGGGTCGTTCTCCTACTAAAACAAATCCGTGACCCATAGTGGAGTTCGGCAGACGTCTGGGATGTCCGAGCAGCCCTATTTAGGGATAGCACTGCTTGCCTCCTCGCGGAGGAAGGGGCTAGAAAATGTGCCCTAAAAAAATGCTGGGTCTCACGTCTTCTGCAGCTGGCCGCGGCTCGCAGATCGCAAACTACGCAGTCGTAAAACTCAAATAAACAACAATACCGTCCCCATCCCCCTCGCCATACTCTCCAGGCTGCTCGGGTGAGTCCACTCACACTAGCAGCCTGGAATGTTCGTTCCCTTTTAGACAATCCTAGGAGCAACCGGCCGGAACGGAGGACGGCGCTAGTCGCTCGGGAACTGGCGTGCTACAAGGTGGACATTGCTGCTCTCAGCGAGACCCGATTCTCTGAGCAGGGTCAGCTGGAGGAGGTGGGGGCCGGCTACACTTTCTTCTGGAGCGGCCGGCCAAAGGCAGAGCGACGCGACGCTGGTGTTGCCTTTGCCATCCGTAACGACATCGTGGGACGTATGCCCTGTCTGCCACAGGGTATCAATGATCGCCTGATGAGCCTCCGCCTGCCTCTTCGGGGAGACCATTTTGCCACCATCATCAGCGCCTACGCTCCCCAATGAAGAGCTCTGATGCAGCGAAGGACAAATTCTACGAGGACCTGCACGCCTTGCTGGAGACTGTGCCGAAAGAGGACAAGTTAATTGTCCTTGGTGACTTCAATGCCCGCGTCGGGACGGACCACGCTGCCTGGCAGGGAGTGCTGGGTCCCCACGGTCTCGGTAGCTGTAACGATAACGGCCTCCTTCTTCTGCGCACGTGTGCGGAACACCGTCTCCTGCTGTCCAACAACTTCTTCCGCCTTCCGACGCGGGAGAAGCCCACGTGGATGCACCCTCGGTCGCGGCGCTGGCATCTGCTGGACTATGTTCTCGTTCGGAGGCGAGATCGACAGGACGTG
Organism: Schistocephalus solidus; assembly: GCA_017591395.1. NCBI lineage: Eukaryota > Metazoa > Platyhelminthes > Cestoda > Diphyllobothriidea > Diphyllobothriidae > Schistocephalus > Schistocephalus solidus. The sequence goes on along the minus strand of WEDG01002699.1, from coordinate 15,989 downwards.
CTGGTAACCAAGGCGATCTGCGATGCCGATGGTTGGACAGCTCACCGCCTCGTCATCTCCCAGATGAGGCTCCGACTGCAACCCCGACGAAGGCCCCAAGGTAAGAGGCTGCCATGTAAGTTAAATACTCTTTTATTAAATTTGCCTGCTCACTGTTTTGATTTCAGCAACCAAATAACCGAGAAACTAGAGGACCTGCATGCTCCAGATGATAACGCAACCGTGGAGACACGATGGTGTCATCTGCGAAATGTCATCCAGTCCACCGCCCTCGATGTACTCGGACGCGCACACCGTCGACACCAGGACTGGTTTGACGACAATGACGCCAACATCAGCAACTTACTCGCGGAGAAGAATAGACTAACAAAGCCTACATGGACCTTCGGACTGACGCCACCAAAGCAGCCTTTTTCAGATGCCGGCGCCTTGTACAACAACGGCTGCGGGAGATGCAGGATGCCTGGATGATCCGAAAGGCTGAAGAAATCCAGGGGTATGCGGACCGCAATGAAATGAAAAAAACTTTTTCAAAGCCATCAAGGCCATCTACGGCCCGTGTATCAAGGGGTCCGCACCGCTGCTCAGCTCTGACGGCACAACACTGCTGACAGAGAAATCGCAAATTCTGAAGCGCTGGGCCGAGCAATTCAAAATTACCTTAATTGCTCATCAGCCATCTCCGATGCTGCCATTGACCGACTCCCTCAAGTGGACACGAACAATGACCTGGATCTGCCGCCTTCCCTACCAGAAACCATCCGGGCCGTGCAGCAGATTTCCAGCGGTAAAGCACCGGGATCCAACGCAATCCCACCGGATGTTTACAAGCACGGTGGGCCCCGGCTGATGGCAGAACTCACAACTCTCTTCTAGGAGATGTGGCGCAAAGGACAAGTTCCTCAGGATTTCAAAGACGCGACCATCGTCCATCTCTACAAACGGAAGGGGAACCGGAAACTCTGTGATTCTCACAGAGACATCTCGTTGCTCAACATCGCCGGGAATATCTTCGCCCATATCCTTCTCAATCGTCTTAACGGTCACCTAGAGCAGGGCCTGCTCCCGGAAAGCCAATGTGGCTTCCGCCGACACCGCGGAACAACCGATATGATCTTTGCCGCCCGCCAGCTACAAGAGAAGTGTCAGGAGATGCGAACTCACCTATACACTACCTTCGTGGATCTAACGAAAGCCTTTGACATGGTGAATCGTGACGGACTGTGGAAAGTCATGCAGAAATTTGGTTTTCCTGAGCGGTTCACGCACATGGTGCGTCAGCTTCATGACGGGATGACGGCGCGCGTCACTGACAATGGGACGGTATCCGAAGCATTCACAGTGACCAACGGAGTGAAGCAGGGCTGCGTACTGGCCCCCACCCTCTTCAGTCTCATGTTCTCGGCTATGCTGATGGACGCCTACCGTGATGAGCAGCCTGGTATCCGCATCGCCTACAGAACTGACGGGCACCTTCTCAACAGTCGGCGTATGCAGGCTCCAACGCGCGTGTCTACGACTACAGTCCATGACATGCTCTTCGCCGACGACTGCGCCCTTAACACCGTGACGGAGGAGGACATGCTAAGGAGCATGGACCTCTTCGCCGAAGGCTGCGCCGATTTTGGATAAACAATCAGTACAGCCAAAACGGTTGTCATGCACCAGCCGCCACCCAGCGCGGAATACAATGCTCCTCGAATCAATGTCCACGGTGCTCAACTCAAAAAAGTGGAAACCTTCGCTTATCTAGGAAGCACGCTGTCGCGCAACACGAGAATCGATGACGAGGTGTCCCAACGGATCTCCAAAGCTAGTCAAGCCTTCGGCCGGCTGCAGGCCGCCGTGTGGAATCGCCACGGTATTCACCTGAACACCAAACTGAAGATGTACAAGGCCGTCGTCTTGTCGACACTCCTTTACGGAGCGAAAACCTGGACCGTCTACTCGAACCAAGCCAGGAAGCTGAATCACTTTCATCTCAGCTGCCTCCGCAGAATACTGAAGTTGAGATGGCAAGACAGTATCCCGGACATGGAAGTCCTGGAGTGGACCGGAATCCTCAGCATCCATGCCATGCTGAGGCAAGTGCAACTGCGATGGAGCGGCCACCTGGTAAGAATGGACAACGAGCGACTACCCAAACGACTTTTCTACGGAGATGTCGCTACGTGTTCTCGCCGGCAGGAAGGTCAAAAACGAAGCTACAAGGACACTTGGAAGAAATCGCTGAAGCAACTGAAAATCAACTCGGCGACCTGGGAGGACCTCGCCCAGGATAGACCGGCATGGAGAAGATCAGTGAATACTGGTTCAACAATCTATGAGGCCAACCGGATCGCCGCCGCCAAGGCCAAACGAGCGGCACGAAAGTCACCAGCGCCCCGCACCAACACCGCCAATGCCCAGGCCCTGCCAACATGTCCGCGCTGTCAACGCACCGTCCGCGTGCGAATCGGCCTGGACGGACATCTTCGGACGCAATGCACCAACAATCCGAAAATTCCAATTTCTACGTCAAATTCTGCCCACCCTCCTTCTGACTCCCCCACCCTCACTCCTGGCATCAATTCCATTACTCCCACCATCATAGAGACCACATCCATCTACTCATCGCCTGTTACCCCCACCACCGCAACCACCACCGCCTTCGCCTTCACTACCACCACCACCACCATCAGCGATGGGGAATCTCTCCTAAGCTGTACTCGATGCGACCGCACATTCACCTCACGCATCGGCCTGGTCGGTCACTTGCGAATTCATCGTACAGAGAATGGTGAGCCAGTGCGTGGAGCACCATCACACAGCAGTGATCGTCGCCTCCACTGCCCTAACTGTCCTCGCGCATTCACTCATCGCATGGGCCTATTCGGTCGCATGCGCATCCATGACAGCGGAATTCACCACAATGCCGACAACACCGATACACCATGCACACCCTCCGCTCCTGCCATTCTTAGCGCCCCTGCCACCCCCACTACCATGAATGACATCCTCCCAGCCTCTACCGATTTCTCCTGCCCACACTGCGCCCGCAACTTCAACTCACGCATCGGCCTGGTCGGTCACCTGCGAATCCATCGCACGGAGGCTGGTGAACCAGTGCCTGGGGCTCCGACATACACTCGACACGCCCGCCTTCACTGCCCTCACTGCTCCTGCACATTTACACACCGCATGGGCCTATAAGGACACATGCGCCTCCACGACAACCTCCGGTAAACCACCGGAGGCTAAGCTACATCAGCGCACACTACCTACACTAATGCATTGACAACACCCTCAAAATCACCATTTACCAGAGTATATCACGGTTTCCTAGAAACCGTGGCTGGAAATTCTGCCAATCTGACGCTTCCACCAGACCACGCCGTCGGCTCAGTGTATGTGCTGTGTGTCTCGAGTGGCTTACCAGTGGACTGGGAGTCAAACGGCGATGGCTGCTCCATATCCCCTGAGTTTGTGAAACCTGATGTGTGCGTTATGGGGGCCAGGTCGTGCTGTGGCGCGCGAAGACGGTTACGCCGATCCGTCAGCCAATGCGCCCACTCCCACATCAGGCAACTGACCGGCTCGGACAGTGTCTGATGGTGGGGGTTGGGGAGAGAGTGAGGTCGACAGCTCAGTGCATGTTCCTCATTATAAACAATCTGACGCGCTTAAAACTATCACGGTGCGCTAAAAGCCGTAGCTTGGAAGGTTGACAACTGACGGGATAACTCGGACTACGTGGTCAGCCTAATGTGTGTTTTGTGTGGAGTGGCTGACTGGTGGTCTGAGAGTCAGGCTGCGATGGCTCCTTTTTAACGTGACCTCTGGCTATCTCGCACATGTGAGATGTAAGCCGTTCAACCCCCTGTTGTGTGAAATCCTGGTGTTTGTGTTTGGGGGCCAGGTCGTGTAAGTAGTACACGTAGACGAGGTCACCAGCAGCTGCGCCCGCTTCCGCATCAGACAACTGACCGGCTCGGACAGTGGTCTGATTGTGGGGGTGTGGAAGAGAGTGAGGTCGAGAGCTCAGCGTATTTTCCTCACTATATATAATCTGACGCGCTTAAACCTATCATGGTGCGCTAAAAGCCGTGGCTTGGAAGGTTGCCAACTGACGGGATAACTCGGACCGCGTGGTCAGCCCAATGTGTGTTTTGTGTGGAGTGGCTGACTGGCGGACTGAGAGTCAGGCTGCAATGGCTCCTTCTTAATGTGGTCTTTAAAGTACTCCCACTCCGTGGGATCCGAGCCAGGTGTGGTGTCACGCCCAGGGTGGCTCCGGCCGCGCCAGCCACCTGCGCCCTCTCCCATCTCCGGTCTTCTTGACTCTGTCTGGACACCGGGCTCACGTGGGGGAGGAGGAGAGAGTGCGGTAGCTGCAACGCAAGGCTACTATCACTTAAAACTAATTCACGCGCAAGTCACCGTCCCTGCACCACCTGGTGTGGAGCATACGGTGGACCTCGTCGAAATCGACGGTCGAACTGCCGTGTGTGAAAAGAAAATGCTCTTCGGGGAATCGAGTTGTACTCTTAAATTGTTACATTGGTGACACCAACCTGTCGTCAGACGAAATGAACAGGGGAGAAAGTGAGATCGTCGAACTAGATTACTTGGTGTGACAGGACGGATAGCGACAAAGAAACAACTGGTGTGAGGGGGGTGGTGGTTGGACACATAATTGCGGCATTTTTGGGACGGGGGAGGTGAGGAGAGAACAATTACATTGGCTTGTTTTGGAGGGGAGGTGGGCGGCGAGTAACTACGGCTGGCTGGATTATCGGTCGTTGATCCGGGTTGCAGGTAGAGATCATTGCATTGGTTGGAGGTGTTGGAACGTTTAATTGCGGTTCGTGATGTGTGAGACGGAGGTGGCGAAAAGTAAGATTCTAAATTCCACGATGATTAGCAGCCATTGCTAGGGTATGGGCATTTGATAGTTAGTCGTGCATGTAACCCTTCGTTATGAGCGTCTTGATCGGTATGGCCCTTAATGCTCATCGTGATAGAGGGCCAAGCTTCGAGGAATTCTCAAGCATGTTTTGGGTTGGCCATGGCAATCACTTCGGTACCCTCCCAATTGAAGCGGTGGTCGCAATCAAGGGAATGTGCAAACAAGATTAAAATGGGTTACGTCGGTGAACGGCTAGCTTATGTTCGTTGATGCGAGCCCCAAGACGTCATCCTGTATGGCCAACGTAAACAGAAGGGCAGTTGGCGCATGGTATGCTGTAAATGACATTGCATAATTGTTCTTTGAGTATGGACCCTTTACTCGGCATAGAGTTGCGCGTGTGGAGGATGAAGGCTTGTGAGCGCCAGAGATGCCAAAGCGACTTAATTGTCAAGAGATGGTTTCGGAAAAACATTGCAAGTAAAGTCGGGAATAAAAGTTCCGTGGCACTATACTTCTGTCGTCCACAAACCTGCATCCTCCATACGCGCAACGCTATGCCGAGTAAAGGACAATTAAGTAACGTCATTTACCGCATACCCTGCGCCAAACGCACTTCTGTTTACGTTTGCCACCATCATCGTCTGACGTTTCGCAGATGTTTTTGAGTGCATCATCGGAGAAATGGGAAATTCATAGGTTAAATAAGTATTTTGTTACCCACTGCTAATGTGCTTCCACCAGGCTCTGTTCTCATTGGTCCTCTATGATTTTGTAAGTGGTGTCTGATGGCCTCGTATGGTACGGGTAGATCGATCCTGCGGTTGATCGAATAGGCATCCGATTGCCAGGCCTCGATTATCTCTCTTGCCATTTTGGTTTCGGCTCGACCGACCACTTTTGCACTGTCGAGGCTAAATTGATGATTATTTTCGAGTCTGTGCATGGCAACATGCGATGGTAAATCTTTTCACTTTAAGGCTAGAGTGTGTTCATGCATGCGTGATCTTAGTCGTTTGTCGGTCATGCCGCAGTAATTGGGCGGACAGTCTAGACATTTGACACGGAAAACAACTGCTGACGTGTCCTCGGGCGGTAGCTGCCTCTTGGGCTGCGTCAGCAAGAACCGGATGATTACCTTCGACCTGTGACCAAGACCCGCGTTGAGGGGTCTCAGCATGCGTTCAGGCCTCAGAGACGTCACTCACGTAGGGCAGGGCACGAAGGATTTCGGTTTTTGTTTATACTCCCCACCGGGTCTCATGTTCCTGCAATACAAGCATTTGTTTATGAAGCTCCGCGGGTAACCATTGGCGAGGAAGAGTTGTCATAGGGATTTACACTTTCTCAACTTCACGGCCTGTTTGCTGCAGTGTGTGTTGATGTGTAGAAAGAGTGTCCGGGCGCAATGGCGTTTATGTGACAGGGCATGGTTGCTGTTATAGTGTCGGATTTTCTCTGTGTTTGTCGCTTTCGAAAGACGCCGGTGTGCAGGTTTCAATCTTCCTGCCTCGACACCCTGACATCGAGCTAAGAAATTTCCCCGTCCTTTTCGGAGAAAAGAGAGTTCCATTTATTTTTTAAGACCTCTTTCGCGTCTCGACGCAGGATAACCAAGCTGTTGCCCTGATGGGCTCCCCAAGCTCCGGTTATTTTGCGGAGCCGGTCCTGTAGGAACTGGACACACGTGGATTTGAGGACGTGTGTTGCCCTTAAAATCTTCTAGTCATTGGTCGAGTTTTATAATATATTCGCGCCAATGATGGTCTACGGCCAGAGTTTATTATCAGCCGCTTGTGCACTCTAAGTAAAAATAGCTGGCCAATCAAATTTTTCTTTCAATCTATTATTTTTTTGAAATTTTTTTTTAATAAATGGTAAATAAAGTTCTGGCGAAGATAGCTGATTGTTAGCTATGCATCTCGGTTGTGGTGCAAAGCACTCCTACACCCAGCATGTACGACAGCGATGATGTAGCCAGGTGCACTACGAGGTGGGCTCAGCCACAATGACTTGTGCAACACCTACGCACACTCTTCTCCCCATCCACCTTGTTCCGAAGGCAAGAAAAAATCAAAATGACTGCAGATGGCCGCGGGCACAATGACTGACATGGGTAATACAATCTGTCTACGCGTTCCACGCCCACTACACATGCGGTGCACGAGTTTCAACTGTGCCTGTGTAACTACCTGCGAATGTTTGGGAAAATAATTCTCTCTGAGAAGAAGTAGACGCCATTTCTCCTGGCGTTTCGGATTCCAGCTCGAACGCATCTTCAGAGACAGTATCAGCAACTGTCATCTTTATATCTTGCGTTCTATGTGACGCGATTTGATTGTAGACTCATCTACTCTCGTCCCCTCTAGAGCGTAAATATTTGCACATGTATCTCAGATCGGTTACCTTTAAGTTAACATATGACATTGCTACTCCCCAACTGAGCATACCGGTCAATTTACATGTCCTCATATTTATTCCTATTATTTACATGGACTGGCTAATTTTCCCACTGGATACTGCTAGTTAGCATTGTTTGTTTATATTAACTACGATAAGAAGGTCATTTGCAACTGATGCCTGCATCATTTTGAAGAAAATCTGGCGCGCTTGTGCGACAAATTCATGGAGGAGCGTCCATGATGCCGATGGTTGCAGCTTTCGGTTACTATATCTTCCGTTTTCTTCCAGAGCTCCCTTTTGTATACCGATTTGATCCACAGTGAAGGGATGCCTTTCTGCTGAAAACTTTGAAATTATACTTTCAAAATAAAGCGTATCTCTCTCTCAAAATCGACATCAACGGATGTAGTAAAGCTTTGAAATAATATTGAACAATCTTAAGTGAAGTTAAAACTTAAAGGGAATATGTCAAGCAATATTAATTTGTTCAAAAAATACCAATTCTTTCAATCTCACAAAAAGCCGCTATAACTTTGAACAACAAATGTAAATAGAATTGTCCGGTGAACTCGTAAGCATACCATCTTGTATACATTAAGAAAAATGTCCTTTCGTTAACTTTCCTTTTAGAGGTTTCTGGTATTAAATTACGACGATTTTGAGAGCATCTTTTAAATGTCGGTAAATGCTTCACGATTTTCATCGTTTACAATCGATCGATCAATGTGTTTATCGAAACCTTCGAAATAAGATATTCATTAAAAGCTTTTACTGAGCTAGGAAGTTTTTGGACATGATAGGTAGTTCAGCTATTTGGGTAGATGGGTATTTCAGTTATGGGTAGATGGGTATAAATTTGCGAAAAATGTTGTTAAACCCCAAAACAACCGGGTATTGCTTTTTCTTTATTATCTGTCAAATTGGGGTCTTAATGGGTTATAAGCATGCAAAGTATAAAAGTACTGAACAAATTTAAAAGATTGGATCTGGTTTGATAGTCCTTAGTTCTTTCCCACCAGAGGATAATTGGCTTTATGTTATTGTTGAGATTATAATAGGAGAACCTGGAAATTGTTAAAATAGAAAAATAATTGTTGTTTAATTGAACTAAGCAGTTGAGACTTTAAGCTATCGCTTCAGTTGACACGTTCTGAATCAAAATCTTTCACATTGCTTGTCAAAATCGGGGTCTTAGTAATAACGGCAAAGACATGAAAAAGTTCGACTTTCACCGTCATTAAGCTTCGAAAAAACTGTGCTGCAGTCGAAAAAGAAGTCATCGATTTTTTCCCAACAGATAGAGTTAATATTTTCTCCAACACGAAAGATTGCTTTTTGGGGTTAATCCAAACACACTGTGGGCAACGAATATTTGCAGCAGCGATTATGACTGTAGTAGTAGCAGTAGTAGTAGTAGTATTAGCGGTAGTAGCAGTAGTAATAGTAGTAGTAGTAGTAGTAGTAGTAGTAGTAGTAGTAGTAGTAGTAGTAGTAGTAGTAGTAGTAGTAGTAGTAGAAGTAGTAGCAGTAGTAGTAGTAGTAGTAGTATAAGCGGTAGTAGCAGTAGTAACATTAGTAGTTGTCGTAGTGGTATTAGTAGTCGTAGTAGCAGTAGTAGTAGTAGTAGTAGTAGTAGTAGTAGTAGTAGTAGGAGTATTAGCGGTAGTAGCAGTAGTAACATTAGTAGTTGTCGTAGTGGTATTAGTAGTCGTAGAAGCAGTTTTAGTAGTAGTAGTAGTAGTAGTAGTAGTATATTGATTTTTGGAGTTAATCCAAACACACTGTGGGCAACGAATATTTGCAGCAGCGATTATGACTGTAGTAGTAGCAGTAGTAGTATTAGCGGTAGTAGCAGTAGTAACATTAGTAGTTGTCGTAGTGGTATTAGTAGTCGTAGTAGCAGTATTAGTAGTAGTAGTAGTAGTAGCAGTAGTAGCAGTAGTAGTAGCAGAAGCGTAGTAGCAGTGCAGTAGCAGTAGCTAGCAGTAGCATGCAGTAGCTAGCATTAGCGGCACGCAGCTGCTATTAACATCAGTAGCCGTCGCAGTCGGCATTAGCAGTCGTAGCAGCAGTAGTAGTAGTAGTAGTAGTAGTGGCAGCGCAGCAGCATTAGCATTAGCGGTAGTAGCAGCAGTAAATACATGAAGCTCGGTCGCAGTGGCATTAGCAGGCCCGCAGCAGCAGTCTTAGCAGTAGCAGCAGTAGCAGTAGCAGCAGTAGCAGTCAGCAGTAGCAGTAGCAGTAGTAGCAGTAGCAGCTGCAGTCAGCAGCAGTAGCAGGCATTAGTAGCAGCAGATTGTTTTTGGGGTTAATCCCAAACACACTGTAAGCAAACGAACATCTGCAAGTTGCTGATCATGCCGTACTAGCAGCAGCAGCAGCAGCAGCAGTAGCAGCAGCAGCAGCAGTAGCAGCAGCAGCAGTAGCAGCAGCAGTAGCAGCAGCAGCATTAGCAGCAGCAGCAGCAGCAGCAGCAGCAGTAGCAGCAGTAGCAGCAGCAGCAGCAGCAGCTAGCAGCAGCAGCAGCAGTAACACTAGCAGCAGTCAGCAGCAGCAGCAGCCCAGCAGCAGCCAGCAGCAGTAGCAGCAGCAGCAGCAGCAGCAGCAGCAGCAGCAGCATACTGACAGCAGCTAATCGCAGCAGCAGCTGCAGACCAGCAGCAGCAGTTCAGCCGCAGCAGCAGCAGCAGCAGCAGCAGCAGCAGCAGCAGCAGCACAGCAGCAGCAGCAGCAGACAGCAGCAGCAGCAGCAGCAGACAGCAGCAGCAGCAGCAGCAGCAGCAGCCAGCAGCAGCAGCAGCAGCCCGCAGCAGCAGCAGCAGCAGCAGCAGCAGCAGCAGCAGCAGCAGCAGCAGCAGCAGCAGCAGCCAGCAGCAGCAGCAGCAGCAGCAGCAGCAGCAGCCAGCAGCAGCAGCCAGCAGCAGCAGCAGCAGCAGCAGCAGCAGCAGCAGCAGCAGCAGCAGCAGCAGCAGCAGCAGCAGCAGCAGCAGCAGCAGCAGCAGCAGCAGCAGCAGCAGCAGCAGCAGCAGCAGCAGCAGCAGCAGCAGCAGCAGCAGTAGCAGCAGCAGTAGCAGCAGCAGCAGCAGTAGCAGCAGCAGCAGTAGCAGCAGCAGCAGTAGCAGCAGCAGCAGTAGTAGCAGTAGTAGTAGCAGTAGCAGCAACAACAATTGCAGTATTTGTATTTTTGTTTGTAATATTATCCACCGTTTTCTTAGTACTCAGACTTGGGAAGGCTTGTCTGCCTTTAGAAAGTTTGAATGAGGACGCAGAGCAGGTACAAAAACCACTGGCTTTTATAGCTCGATTATATAAGAGGGGCACTCCATGTGACGCAAAATGGATACATCTCCAACTTTGACGCTATTGATAATGTGGGTCGAGGTGATGATCTCGTATCTAAACTGGTGCAAGAGACCTACAGCTCCCTCATCTGCCACATAAAATGCCCCCGCTGTCTAGTCTGGCGCACTGTCTGGACTGGAGGCAGTGAAGTCTGAAACAGTTGGGGCCGCCAATTATCACCATTTAGAAGAAGTAGATGCGATCGCTGGGACAAGAGCTTTATTCGGATTCCAACTCGAACCCATCATCAGAGACAGTATCAGACAGTATATAATACTGTCTCTGATGATGGGTTCGAGTTGAGCATACGAATCTTAAATGTCTTGGGCAGGTTTATTAAACTAACAACTCAGAATTTTGGAATAAACGATGGAACATTTCTCCTGCTTTGAGATGTAATCTGGTGGTTGCCTCTCCACTATTACCAATACATACATGTGTTACTACCTAATTTATAGTAGGTAGTTATTAATGCGCTTTTATTAGTTTGGGTGGGTGGATCTACGCGCAAGTACGCTGGACAGACAGCGGAATACGCTTTACTTTGAAAGTATCAGTCTAAAATTTTCCGCTCAAGTGTTCTTCGTTCACCTTGGATGGCATACAGAAAAATAAATGGTGAGATAATAAAGATACGTGAACCTCTGTATCGATCCAGCGATCGCAAAATGGAACGTTTATTTGCCATGATACGATAAGAGACATTCCGGAAGCCCCGGCTAATGGGGTGAAATTACACCGCATTAATTACTTAATTCAAGGTGAAGTGGATGGACTACATCCCTTAGGATTCGCTCAGAAAATTGTTTGATCGGTGTTAATTGGCATTCTATCGAGATGTAAGCTAAAAGATCTAACAAACACTAGCAGCAAACGATAGCATTCAGAGAAAAAAATATTAAAATAATTAAAGCAGGAAAATAACCGTAGAAAAATAGTGAGGGAGCATGCAGGGGTTGATGCCTGTGACAGGTACGTACGCAACTAACGCAATAGACAAGTTTACAAACCTTAGTGCACAATGGGGCAGTATGAGAAACTGGAGGACAGTGTCACACTAAGATACCGGAAAGACGATACTTTATTACGAGGAATTTGAACGGATTCAGGGATGGGAGAGGGTTTACGTCGAAAAGCATACTGGACTTATTGAGGCTTATTAAGTAGAGGAAACTTTTTCAAAGACCATGAAGAGATGTGATTCAAGTCAATCTTGAGAAGATGCAGATGACTCTGATTGTCGGTAGGAAATAAAATGCGAGGCCCAGGAAAACGTTGGTAAGACGTAACCACGCTCGCAGGAACAAGAAATTTATTCGCTTTTCTGTGATGGCTGCTTGTGCATACTAATGTAACCTATAAAACATTAGGCTTGACCTCAGGTAATGACGGACTTTGGACTGTGTGGAATGCGTAGCATAGCAGTTCGGTATTTGAGTACTTCCTGTCCTGTTTTTGGGGTCTGGACTTCGTTCTAATTGTAACTCCAATAGAGGACATGTGGCAATTCGTTCCCACGTGCGCCGCTTAGTTCGCTGTTCGTGGTCGAGGCAGTCGGCTCACGTGATGGCCGGCGCAGACGGTGAGTCGCACCGTCCCTCTTACACTCTCGCTGGGGCTACCCGAATCTTGGCCCCATCCTCGCAAGTGCTCGAAGCCAATAAACGTGCGCCATTTCGCTGATCGGCTGCTGGCGGCAAATGACGTACTGGGGGTCAAGTGGTCTCAACAGCGGACTCAACAACCCCAACAGCTTCTGGCCTGAGGGGACCGCTAGCTGCCGTTGCGTGCAGAGCCCCTTCTAAGCTCTTTGCCACCTAATCCGTCTAACATGACTTCTGAGTTGGGAAACACTCGTGTTGTCCACCTCGCGACATCGACAGACATACCTACAAAAAACTCCTTTTTCCCACAATACACAACACATAACGTAGGAAATCTTATCGTTGGAGATAGTTTACTTCATTTTTGTAGTCAGAGTCGTTAGATTCTTGATAAAGTGGCGATCACCGATCAAGTTACAGAACATGCTTGACCCGTTGTGCCTTAGGACTCAATCTAGAGCCCTCCGAGGCACTCACATAGCGACTAGTAACATATACATATGATGGACTACTACAAACGACGACGGAGATCGGAATAGCCATTTCTGCCCTATTAGAGGTCATCAGATAGTCATACCAATCTTAAGTGTGGACCACCTGCATCGGTTAGATACTCGTTCATCGTCGACGTCATCGTCATCTACATCTTTCGTTTTCCTCTTCGTTGTGTTCTTCGTCTTCTTGTTCTTTTTATTATAATTCATCTTCTTCTCCTTCCTCCTTCTCCTCCTCCTCCTACTCCTCCTCCTCCTCCTCCTCCTCCTCCACCTCCTCCGTCTTCTTCTTCTTTTACTTGTTATTGTTTCTTTTGCCATAATAATAATAATAATCGCATTTTCCGTGACGCCACGTATGCAGTTCTGGTAAGCATGTTCTTTAATGCTCCGCCTACTACTGTATTCAGCCTTTGACTACCGTAGGGGGCAGGAGATTCATAGAAGCTCTAGTATTAACTGAGTGCTGGAGCAAAGGTGGATTCACTTGGTTTCCTGGCTTCGTTGCCGCCGTGTTTTCCATTAGATCAACTGCTTGCATCTTCCGGTGCACAGTTATCACTCCTACGAAAATCCCTCCTCTCTGCACGTAGGCCAATGCCGACGCACAGCTCTAGAATTCTGGCATTTTTGTGCTTACCTCCAATATCCAGCGTTAGTTTACGCCGTTCCGGCATCACTGGGGATTGCAGCTGCTCTCTCCACGACCGCCCGTTGGAGTTCGACAGCGCACCTCTGAGTTTATAGGCAGCTCCCACATGATCCTTGGGGTGTGGAGGGATGAAGGGATGGGGGGGGGGGGTAATGAAAAAAACCTCGCGAGGTGAGTGTGCAAGCGCTCTCTACGTCTTCTGTTGGGGTGTAGGGGTACTAGTTAGGGGCAGCACCACACAGCTTGCATTTGGTCGCTCCATTTGTCTCGTACAGGTGGTGAATGCTCCTGTGGCCGCCTCTAACTGGTACCCAACTCTCACCTGTGGCTCCTCGAAGTTGAGTTCTTCCCAGCGGCCACACCCCGGGCAACCGTCACGACCGGCGGGCTAAACCAGGTGAGGGTCTCCGGTGTTGTGTGTGCCTCCACAATCGGTATGTCTGACTCCCGAACTTCCCACCTCCCCCCTCTCAAAAAGTCCTACGGTGGGGGCGACAGCAACCCCGTAGGCGGCCCAGACTAACTCGGGTCGTTCTCCCACTAAAACAAATCCTTGACCCATAGTGGAGCTCGGCAGACGTCTGGGATGTCCGAGCAGCCCTATTTAGGGATAGCACTGTTTGCCTCCTCGCGGAGGAAGGGGCTAGAAAATGTGCCCTAAAAAATGCTGAGTCTCACGTCTTCTGCAGCCGGCCGCGGCTCGCAGATCGCAAACTACGCGGTCGTTAAACTCAAACAAACAACAATAGCCCCCGTCCCCACCCCCCTCGCCCTACTCTCCAGGCTTCTCGGGTGAGTCCACTCACACTAGCAGCCTGGAATGTTCGCTCCCTTTTAGACAATCCTAGGAGCAACCGGCCGGAACGGAGGATGGCGCTAGTCGCTCGGGAACTGGCACGCTACAAGGTGGATATTCCTGCTCTCAGCGAGACCCGATTCTCTGAGCAGGATCAGCTGGAGGAGGTGGGGACCGGCTACACTTTCTTCTGGAGCAGCCGGCCAAAGGCAGAGCGACGCGACGCTGGTGTTGCCTTTGCCATCCGTAACGACATCGTGGGACGTCTGCCCTGTCTGCCGCAGGGTATCAATGATCGCCTGATGAGCCTCCGCCTGCCTCTTCGGGGAGACCAGTTCGCCACCATCATCAGCGCCTACGCTCCCCAATGACGAGCTCTGATGCGGCGAAGGACAAATTCTACGAGGACCTGCACACCTTGCTGGCGACTGTGCCGAAAGAGGACAAGTTAATTGTCCTTGGTGACTTCAATGCCCGCGTCGGGACGGACCACGCTGCCTGGCAGGGAGTGCTGGGTCCCCACCGTCTCGGTAGCTGCAACGATAACGGCCTCCTTCTTCTGCGCACGTGTGCGGAACAACGTCTCCTGCTGTCCAACACCTTCTTCCGCCTTCCGACGCGGGAGAAGGCCACGTGGATGCACCCTCGGTCGCGGCGCTGGCATCTGCTGGACTATGTTCTCGTCCGGAGGCGAGATCGACAGGACGTGCTGGTAACCAAGGCGATCCGCGATGCCGATGGTTGACAGATCACCGCCTTCGTCATTTCTCAGATGAGGCTCCGACTGCAACCCCGACGAAGGCCCCAAGGTAAGAGGCCGCCATGTAAGTTAAATACTCTTTATTAAATTTGCCTGCTCACCGTTTTGATTTCAGCAAACCAAATAACCGAGAAACTGGAGGACCTGCATGCTCCAGATGATAACGCTACCATGGAGACACGATGGTGTCAACTCGCGAAAATGTCATCCAGTCCACCGCCCTCGATGTACTTCCGGACGGGCACACCGTCGACACCAGGACTGGTTTGACGACAATGACGCCGACATCAGCAGCTTACTCACGGAGAAGAATAGACTACACAAAGCTTACATGGACCTTCGGACTGACGCCACCAAAGCAGCCTTTTTCAGATGCCGGCGCCCTGTACAACAATGGCTGCGGGAGATGCAGGATGCCTGGATGATCCGAAAGGCTGAGGAAATCCAGGGGAATGCGGACCGCAATGAAATGAAAAACTTTTTCAAAGACATCAAGCGCCATCTACGGCCCGTGTATCAAGGGGTCCGCACCGCTGCTCAGCTCTGACGGCACAACACTGCTGACAGAGAAATCGCAAATTCTGAAAAGCGCTGGGCTGAGCACTCTCGAGAAGTGTCCTTAATTGCTCATCAGCCATCTCCGATGCTGCCATTGACCGGCTCCTCAAGTGGACACGAACAACGACCTGGATCTCGCCGCCTTCCCTATCAGAAACCATCCGGGCCATGCAGCATATTTCCAGCGGTAAAGCACTGATCCGACGCAATCCCACCGGAAGTCTACAAGCACGCTGGGCCCCAGCTGATGGCAGAACTCACAACACTCTTTCCAGGAGATGTGGCGCAAAGGACAAGTTCCTCAGGATTTCAAAGACGCGACCATCGTCCATCTCTACAAACGGAAGGGGAACTGGCAACTCTGCGTGATAATCACAGAGGCATCTCGCTGCTCAACATCGGTGGAAGATCTTCGCCCGTATCCTTCTCAATCGTCTTAACGGTCACCTAGAGCAGGGCCTGCTCCCGAAAGCCAATGTGGTTTCCGCCGAC
>WEDG01002698.1:0-14498 GCA_017591395.1 Schistocephalus solidus | reverse complement strand
AGGTAATACAAGGCGTTAAGCAAGGGCTGCGCTTTTAAGGCCATGTTTCAGTGGCACCTCTCGACTCATCTTCGTGGACACAGAAAATGAATCTGCGCACGAAAATGTCCAGCAAAAAACCTCTGCTCTGAATTCTTCACGCAACGGTTAGTTAAACAGTGGAATGATCTCCCACAATAAGTCGTGGAGGCGACATCCCTTCAGGTTGTCAACCATCGCTTGGATAATTATATGTGTGTCCTTTGTTTTCCCTCGAGTCTTAACCAGAAGTAATACCACGTCAACTCCTAACATAAGTTATTTATAAAACTAATGCTACTTATATTTTGTGAATACTATTTGTATATAGTAGAATTGTTAAGAATGCTTACGCAGGATGTATCTGACACACCGACCTGTATACAAGACGGCTTCAAAGACGTTGCACATCACCCTCACCATACAAACTAAAATAAGCTAAATAAACATAAAAACATTATGCTAATTTTTGAAAAATAGATATAAGATTACTATCCGCTTTTACCTTTATCCCGTAGGATAATAGAAAAGACGTCTCCCTCCGCCTTTGTTGTGGCTGGTTTGGCAGTCAGTCATCAAATACTGGTGTGGATGGTCTCTTTATTAACTTGATATGACCTGTTTTTTGGTCTTGTACAGCCATCCTGACACCGTTTGTTCCTATAATTATGAGAGTCTGGTCTTTTCGTCCATAATTCGACGTGGGATCGAAAAACGTGTCCATAATTATCTGGATTCAACAAGCAAAGGGCACTTTGTATAACATATTCGTAGTCGTCGGAGGTTGAATCCTCACTAAATAGGAGGATTTCTGTGAACTGACATCCTGCTCAAAATGATGCCGGACCACATGTTCTCAGTCAGCGATGGCCAGTAGAGGGCACTCATCTTGAGGCAGATGTATTAACCCATCAGCGAATTCGTATAGTTTCATTTTTACTCTGGCAACGCCGGTTTATTACATGTTTAAATCCATGCTCCTTCGAAAAGCTTTTTTTGTAGAAGGCATTGTTGTTGGTCACACAGCATTTCGGGCTTTTCTTATGATTAGCCTGCGATCAGACTCTTATCAATTGGATAATCAATCACAAATATTCGAATGTTTTAAGGCTTTCTTCTCCTATAGATAGTTTTTCGGCGTAAAAATAGTCAAACGAGTGCAACTAAAATTCAACGTCCTTTTTTTCTTCGTAAGGAGCAAATGGAGATTGAATTTTATTGAAATATGATTCTGTCTTTATCTCTATCTGGTCGGGTAAAACCAATGCAATTGTCAATTTTGCGGAGCGATTCTACAGCGTGAATAAAATTCTCGGAAGCTCGTGCTTTTGTGACATTTTTCTTATTATCCTGCACATGGAAAGCCCATTTCATTTGAAAATTCGAAATAACAACATTCATCTGTCAGTACGTAGTCTATTCACTTGGCGGGTCTGAATGGTGACAAACGGTTGTCTTGAGTTGATAGATATATAAATATATATAATGCACAGGTATGTTGCTAAGGGTGCAACAGGCAAGACGCAGACAGCTGTTTCATGGTTGGCACCGATCATCAGCACGTCATATGCCTTGTGCAGTAAGGTATATACAAAAGTCAAACAAGCGCATGACACACACTTATGTGATAAGGATCTTACTCAGTACCATTCTGTCCGCCCACCCGCGAGCTACAGCCACCGGGCATATGACGTACTCGATGATCGGTAACAACCGTGAAAACAGCTGTCTATGTCTTACCCGTTGCACCTTCAGCAATATACATGTGCAATATATTTGTCGTGTCCTATGACACAACATTAGTTTATTGCCAGTGGCTAGCTGATGTGAGAGTGGACAGAATGGGATCGAGTGAGATTCTTACCACATCAGTGTCATGCGTTTTTCTTACTTGTGTATATACCTCACCGCAATAGGCACTTGACGTACTGATGATCAATAAAAACCGTGAACCATCTATCGTCTTACCTGTTGCATTTTTTAGCAACATACCTTTGCTATATATATATATATATATATAGCAAACGTGTCTTAAGCAATTCCTTCTTGGATTAAATTGTTAGCAAACTACGTTTTAAATGGGCGGAAAATATACACGTCGCAGTTTGAAAACCCTGAATTCCGGTGTAACAGCAGGTCCGGTCAAAACTTAATTGAACACTGAAAAGTGTTAAAAACCAAAACTTTCACTCTACTGAATTAGTTAGTTGGGAGAAGACATAAGTTTCTACCCAATGAATATACAAAAAGGTACATAAGTTGATGCTTTCTTAAAAAATATATTTGAATTGGCAAGGGCATTGCAATTTTAATGGGAAAAAAGTAATTACATATGTAGTCATTTTCAATTAGTGGGATTACAATAAACAGCTGGAAGGAAGTTTGTAGAAAGCCGACACCATAAAATGTCATGCGGTGCTTGGTATTACAACCCAACGGTTGTACTCCTTTTTAATCAGAGTGCATTGCTGCCAACTTTCTAAGGCTTTCATTAACCTAGGAATATTCGTTAATTTTTTTCTACCTAGAAATGCGTGCGGTTACCCTTTAGCTGCTTTAGTTTGTATTCGCTCATTAACAATGGAAGATGGAAAGCCCATTGAAATATTTAACATCCTAAGTGAGTTCTAATATGTTATGTGTTTCTCCTGTCTGACCGCCGTTTCTACTCCTGAACGGCTGTCATGAGCTAGCTTAAACAAATTAAGTTTCACGTTTATCATTCCATTTTAACAAACATCAAATAATCTCTCAACTTTTTCTCTTAAAAATGACTGGAAAAAAAAGCCCTTCTGTTTAACAGCAAACTAAAACGTTAAGCCTCTGCGATTTCAGGGTTTTTCTGATTCAAAAATGCTGAAGTTTTTTCACAATCTCTTCGAAAGTACCAAAGTTTTTCCTGTTTTCGTAGGACCTTATTATCAAAAATATTTATTCAGAATTGCCGTAACGTTTAAGTATGGTATATTTGGTTAGTTTGATGTAGTCCATTTTAAAGAAATTAGTTTGTGCTTACTTAAGCTCAGCTTAACAAAAAGTTGACTCTTTGCAGCTCTGAAACAGTTTTCAAAAATTGCTTTAATTATTTATTTTAAGGAAAGGAGGGACGTACTCTTTTCAAACAACGCAATAGTGGCTTGTTTGGCTCAAAATCACTACGATCAAACACTTCTATGTGGTCACTTTCATTCACAAGCATAGGAATCATCCAGAAGGAGTGCTGACTTAACAGTTTGTTCATAACAGCCGGTTATAGCATGGTGTCAATAAAAATAAACTCTGCTAACAAATTAATGCTTATCTCTTTCTTACTTCCTGCGTTCTTCCTGATAGTGCGAGCGGTTCTGTGTTATAAAAAGTGCGAGGATATCAACTCTTACAACGAGTTTTTCTGGTTTAGCCGAAATGTTCGTGCTCTCCATTCAAGCGGGAATTTTGTACTCGTCAACTACTCTGCCTATTTTTCCTTGCTGTTTTCATCTTTTTGTCTGTTTATTTTGTCGGATCTATCACAGTTAGGTCAACTCTACTGTACGGGTGCACCCTTTGGAAGGAACTTAAATCACCAAATTAAATTACGACTGTCCAAAAACCCAGCTATTGCATTTTGTGGCCAGTGTGTCTTCTTTGTAATCCAACCGCGCTCACGTCATCAAGGTTTCGTAATCAGAAGCCTTTGCAAGGGAAACAAAAGCCCAGTTGCTATTGGAAACTCGCATTCAAGCTTCAACTGAAAAATGAATTATTCGTCTCAGGCTCCTTGTCAAATCTCCCACGAAACTCACGATATGGATCCAATTTTTTTATGCGAATAATGCAGTGAAATCGGAGTGATCTGTCTTCATCCCACCTTGCTAACTGGTGATTTTGACTCGTAACTAATTACTCTTCCGTGCTTCTGCCCCATACAGCAGACTTGGAGGTTGGCTACCTTTATCAACAATAATTTGTGTGGAATCTGTAAGTCCTTATATTTGTCCTCTGATGAGTGGATATATGTTATCGCAGTTCTACGCACACCCTGATTGTTATCTACTTTTAAATGCATTATATTTTTTAGTATTTACATTGGCCCCTTTGCCTGGGACGTAATTCAGTTCGAATTCCGCCAAGAAAAACATGCTAACACTTCTTGCGAGCATCTTATTCTCTTACGCGGTGATCTAAACTTTCGAACGTACGTCAACTTGCACGTTTAGGCTTTGCTACTCATGCTTCCTTCAGCGATCGTGCTTATGCCCTTCTTGATAAAGTTTTACCGGACTGCCCTTATGTTGTTTGTTGAAACCAGAACTCTGTCGTTGTGTTTAAGTCAATTTTTGTTAGCAGGCTTTTCAAAAATCTAGCCTCCTTCAAACCTAACATTAAGATTCGTGAGGCATCCTTACATAATTTTGCTTTCTTTAGACATCTATACTAAACACTATCCCCACTTTTCTAAATAATCGGATGTCAACTCGTGCTCTAACCAACCTACAAAATTTAAAATGAACTTTTTAATGTTTGCTGTTATCATACTACACCTTTGTTTAGATTTGACAGAGATTCTTCTTCCTGTCTTAATTTTTATGACGTATGAAAAACTCCTCTACAAACTAGACGTACATGAGAATGTGAAAGAGCACGACAGATTTCTTTTGGTGAGGTAGATGCGATGAACTGAAGTGCGGAGGTTGTTCGCAAAATCTACCCACTCTCTGTTTTTGTCTTTTACATCTCCCACGCACCAGTTCTCTGTCCATTCTCTGGTGAGGGGATTGGGGGTTAGTGGTCGGCGTGGTTTGAGACAGTGCCTAAGTTTGCCGCTTCATTCCCCCTTTTCTTGTTGTGACATTTCCGGTGTATGTTTAGCCCCCAAGTAGCAGATGCCATAGCCTGCTCTGGCCACCGCTTTAGTGCAGGTCAACTCGCCCGTAGGCCTTTTTAGCGGCGGTAGGTATGCTATTTCACCGTCTTAAGAACTTCACTAGCATTAAGATTTAAAACTGAAAGCTAACCTTTCTGCAAGCATGCAGTTCGAAGAACAAGTAAGTTTCTATCAAATGACTACAGGAACTAACATTGTCCATAAAAGTGAAACGCCAAGTCCCAGGAAGTAATTGAGAAGAAAAAGATGCGATCGCTGGTACAAGGCATTTATTCGCCTGACGTTTCGGTTTCCAACTCGAATGCATCTTCAGATACGGGAAATTTATACACTGGGAGTTGTAGTCACTATGCTAATACATACCTTGTACAAGTAATGACTCTCTCTCTCTCTCTTTTCAATGAGGATGCTACCCCTCTGGTGCGTTAATTGCTTGATAGCTGGCATGCGGGTCGTTAGCCGCGGAATTTTCATCACCCATGTTGGAGGGCAGCGTGATGATTGCTCAGCCACCCGGCGTATCGCCATTGGCGTTGTAAAATATTTTCACCTGCAATTGTTAATCGATTGTCGCCTGTAAACCATGATTCAACCAACTCACGGCTCACGCGATTGTCACCTCTCGCGATAATTTCCGCCTCCTCGAACTTGACTGTTTGACCAGGTCTCGTCAAATGAACCGCGAGTTGAGAATTGACGTAAATACTCCACACTGCTGCCATGTGTACGGCGATTTGCGTCTGGAGCATTCTTCCGAATTCTCCTACGTAGTTGCTTTGCCTGCAACTGCACCATATTTGATAAACTACTACACATGTTTCTTGACGTGACAGTTAATCTTTCGGTCTCATTAATTGATGCCTACGGGTTGTAACTGGTTTGTGTGCGGCTCCAACGTTAAGTGGTGCGAGAAGGTGGTTAACCGCCTCCGAGACCTATTTGACGTATAGCATCGCTTGCCGAAATTTGGTGTCATAGCAATTTTGTCGATCGTCTCGTTTGCTCATGCACCGGTTTAGGAAGTTGCGCGGTAACGGTTAATTGTACTAGGTATGCAGTAGCATAGTGAGACTGCATTCTGCAACTCCCGGTGTTGGCATAACCTATCTGACGCTGTCTCTGAAGATGGGGTCGGGCTTGAATCCGAAACGTCAGGTGACTAAAGTCCTCGTCCCAGTGATTGCGTCTTCTTCTTCTCAAGAAAGAATATGTTTGTTGAGGATTTATATAAAATATATTTCAATTTCTTAGGACATCGCAAAATCAATGATAAAAGTTCAGACTACATACGTCGCGTAGTTTGTCCAGCAAATCAGAAAGAATCTCGTTCAAAAAACAGCATCGTGGAGAGTCCAACTATATTTGCTTTTGCTGTATGATACCAACCCTTGCGACATTAATCAAGTAATCTTTGCGACTAAATAAACACTATTCAACATTTTGGCTAACAATAAATTAGATTGCGTATGTACTATACACACAATTTTGCACAAACTTCATCTTACAGGGCTGCACCAAAGAGATTGTCTATCACTGGAATTAAATGGATATGCTCAGGTATGTGACGTAGCCTCCGCCACGTTGATGGTGGCAAAGTAGATCATCGAGTTGAGGTTTGGTTTGTGCATGAATCCCAGTTGTCCAACAAAGAAAGTTCTTGTTCGAGGGGACATGAATGCTTCTACTCAAAAGACTTCGTAATGCATGTAGAGGTTACGGGTATTCCTAGTTCTGGGAAAATATCCATCTTACGTTTGAAAACACTGATTCGCAAAGGTGTGTATTTCATTCATCGACAGGCCAGTAAAACAACATGAGAAATTATCTCCCGGGTTATGTGAAGTGCTTATATTGGGAAAGGATTATATTTGTGGCCGCTTAGACAGGATACAGGAAGAGGAACCGCCCGCGAGTTAAGTGTTAGGGGTTAAGTATAGGGTAAGATTTAAGGGTAAGGTGATAATCAAAGAAAGGGCTAGGGTCAAATATATTTTAAATATTTATGTTTGGGTTTATTTTCACTGTAGGTTTAACGTTTATGATAGAATAAGGTTAAGGTAAAAGTTTGGTTTTATGTTACAGTTGGTGATAGGATTAACACACGGAAATATTCAACCTTCCAGAAATTTATCGCAAGACTCTCAGGTTTCATGGAGTTGGGTGTTTATTTCCGGTGCTCTGCTTAGGCGAGGGGTGTGAGTTAGGCACACGTTTCGTTCAGACGCCACCGGTATGATGGAGTCGGTGAGTTGGTTAAAATTTCAGGAGATAGCAAATGTACTCTAGATACAACACTGCCCAAAGTCCAACCCACCGCGCTAAACCAAAATGATTTTCTATCACTTAAATTAAATGGACATGTTCCGGCATGAGGCGTTGCGCCCGCCATCTTCTCGATGAAAAAAATAGATCACAGAGCTGACGATGGGTTTATGCCTGAATCCGAAACTTTAGGTGAATATAAAATTCTCGTTCCAGTTATCACTCCGACTTCTTAATATAAGTCGCAGTGTGTGCAGATTTTACCGTTACTCAGTCAATTTAAAATTATGTAAAACTTTAATATATTTGTTCACGCGCGCTAAGAGAATATAAAAGAGTGGGTATAAAGCAGTCGCACACTAAGCCTCTTCAATAAAAGGCAGTAGAATGCATTCACAATAATGAGGAATAAGCTTTGTAGTACAAATAAAATAACGGAAATAACTCAATAGTATACTCGAGGAGTTAAGGCTACTTACATTTATTTGGGTTTTCGATGGAAGCAACAGGTTTTTTTGCTCTATTAATGCTCTATTTCCTTGTGATAAAAAGGGCTCTGTGAGTCTCCAAGACGACATTTAAATGATTTATAGTTTTTAGAGATCCCTGGTGTGTTATTGGCTACTCCCAGCTCTTCCACACAACAGCGGGTCCTCATGGGGCCTACGAAATTTCCAAAATCCGATGAAGAAGGCATTTGCCAAGAAGAGCGGCAGAAATTCTGTGATTTTTTGTAGAATTTAAGGTAATATGTATTTACTTTTACAAAATGAATAGTTAGTTAAAATAAAATCTAATAACTGTCACCATTATAATTTCAAAGGGGTAAATTTAATGAATGAATATCGCATCCTGTAAAGTACGTAGATGACAGTTTCAATTCTAAAGCGATTGTTCCTTGGTTCTGTGAAAATGTGTCACGTTACTCTTAAATAGGAGTAAGATATGTTAGTGAATCCTCGAACTTTATAGGGCAGGAAGAGAGAAAAATGGGACGTCAAGAAGATTTAAATAACTAAAAATCCAAACATACGTAAAATTTAATTTATAAGTGGCACGAAATGCCTGCAAAAGACAAAGATCGTAATACTCACTGGAATTGTGTGGGCGATAGACACAACCAACGAGAAAAGAGTACTTATTTTTTTGAAGGTTATTCAAGGCCAACAGCTCTTTTTTTACCGTGGTAAATTGCGGATGGTTAAAGCATAGATATGAATGTGTTTCCCTAACCCACCACCACGGTTGTCGTGACGATCATTTCGAGCATAATAATAACATAGAAGAGAGAGTTCGAAATCGGCTACGGAAGGTTTGGCCTATGTTTATGGTGCTAGAACAATATCTGGACAGGGGACGAAGACCAGAGTATGAAGCAGGGGCATTTTATTGAGCAAGGACCTGACGTTAAGAACGAACAGTTTAAGTGAGCAAGTGGGTTGTTTTTGAGGGAGGGCAGCTAAGTCGTCCAGTGGTTGATAGGCAACTGAACGTCGGGAACGAGTACTCCCGCCCAGTTCGGAAACAAAAAATTATGGTATAGAAAGCGTTCGTAGGAGTAAAGTTAACGGAAGTTGTAATTCAGAAAGTGGAGCTACCTTTGGGTATTATCTTGCCATACGAATTTGAAGCAGCGCTCATGAGGATTCTCGCATTCCTGAGCATGCACATGCCAATTTCGTGTGAGGCCCTCCAATGAAACGAGACAATTCAGTCAAAAACATTAAAATATACTGTTAGTAAAACATTACCTGTTTGAATTAAATACATATATTCTTCCAAACTAATACACCTGCCTACACCTACAGCTTTCTTCTCACACTGAATGCATCATAATCCACCAGTTACTTGAGCTATCGTTACATTATTTGACATTTACTATAGCTTGTCCTGTCCTGCCTACATAGGTGTACCGAAACAGTGATGGAATTTGGACTGAATTCATTCAACCCATCCTTCTTCAAGGTTTGACAGAAAGGTGGCATATGACTTCGTCACGGGATACCTTAGAACTACGGTGATTTGGCTTTTTCGAAACGATGTGCCAACAAGAGAAAAAAACCTTTCGTGATTTTATATTCTCATTGTGAAACCAAAGCGTCGAAATATCAAAATTTTCATTCTGCATCATGACCAGTTCTGGCGATAACTGAAAAGGTATGGGCAGCCGGTAAACTCTATTGACACCTAGTCTATCGTAGAAAATTCCCTGCATTTGGAAACTCTTTACTTCTAATCTAATTTCTTCAAAGTCTTACCACCTAAAAAGTAATAGTAAGAGGTGATGAGCAATCATTCATAAAGCTGGGGATCAAAGCTGTGAGCAGTTTAGTAGGTCAAACACCAGAACAGTTATGTAAAATTCCCAGATATAAACACAGAATATTTCAGATGAGGCGGTGAATTTTCATGTCGATATCTGCATAAAAACGTGATGTCGGAGAGCAGGGTTGTGGTGCCTGTCAACATTATTTTACTGCGCGGTCTGGATGAACCAAGTACTCTTTTAAGCTGGCTCTGCAAAGCAAGTAACACCAAGAAAAGGGTATACCGAAGTGACCATTCGGCAGCTTGTGAGCCGTCATCTACCGACCATACCCCAACACGAGATGCAGCCGCACCCAACACTACTCTTGTCCCATCCCCATCTTGAAGGGTTTAATCTTAATGGGCTATTGGGTTAGAACAGTTTCCCTGAGACGAAAAGTATCCCGTTTTATTTCATCTTCCATCGAAAAAGTGCTGCCCTCATTTAGCAAAATAAGCACTGTTTGCGTATAGGGTTTTTTGCAACTCTTTACTGTGATAAAAACAATAGGTAAATTGATTGCAAAAATGCAAAAATGGGAAAATTTGTGACCGAATCCAGTGTTTATCCACTTAACAAGGGCATTCAGAGTGGTTAGACAGTATGTTGCTAATTAAATTGGAGGCCATATTCGTATATTGGCTATCGAAAGTAAACGTAATAAGCCCATTCAGTGAACTTTTTTTTGAGAAAAGGAGAAAGTGGAGTACGCTTTAGTTTGAAAGTATGTTTGAGAATTTTCAGTAGAAAAAAGCTCCATTAACTGAGAAGAATAGAATAAGTTAAAAGATTATACAAGGATCAAAAGGTTATAAATGGAAATCTTATGGGGGAGACAGCTCCAGTCGCATTTTTTGTATTCCAATCTGTCTACACATAAGGTAGCGAACTAGAAATGGAAAAACAGAACGCCGATATGTCGTTGTTCGGCAAGTGAATTGACAAAAGCCTCGGCGAATTGTATGGGAAGAGTCTGCGGTAATAAGCTCGGAGTAGAGGAGATGGGTAACATCATAAAGAATTCGCTCAGCTGATTGTTTAACTATTGCGAAGTGTCGTTTCATTATCGAATCCACTATAAAGTATAAGAAACATAGGCAGCAGAAGCGAGCACTCGGAGGATACGTTTTAAAATCAGCTAAGAATTTTTAAGCAAAGCTTGAAAAATTACGGGAGAACAGTGGAGGTTGAGGGGAGGAAAACATGCATCTAGAAATCGCCATATAAGAGATTGAGGTGTGTGACAGGAACGTTAACGACAGATATTATAAAGAAGTTTACGAATTTTAGTTAAGAGAGTATCAAGATGGAAGGTGAGTGAAAGATTAGATTTCAGAGCAATACCAAGGTACCAGAAGGAGAAAACACCGTGAAAAGGACGTCTGGGGGGGTTCAGGACACAGACGAAAAACACATTGGACAGGTTTTCCATGGTTTAGTTGTAGACCATTTTCTGACGACCATGCTTAGACACTGTCCAGGCAATCCATCAGAGCCTGGAGGTGTATCTTATTTCTAAGAGGATGGCCAACAGCCATATTGCCAGAATGGACAACAAGAGCAACGATATCTAGGGTGCTACATTTGGCCTTATATGGGAATTTCAAGGGGTCGGAAAAATTGGAGAAGAGTGGCATAATTAGGTCGATGGCGACTCGTTCATTACGCTTCAGTTAAGCGGAAAAACAGGCGATCGGACGGTTAAGATTCCTCCAGAGCTCAGTAGAGGAAAGAGGATACGGTGTGGAATATTAACCCTTCCCGAAATATATCACAAGATCATCAGTTTTAATGAGTTGGGTGTTCCTTTCCAATGCTCTGCTTAGGCTGGGCGATGGGAGTTAGGCACATGCTTCGTTCAGACGTCACCGGCATAATGAAGTCAGCGAGTTGAGGATGTTGGAGCTGGATGCGGAGAGAGATGATGAGGGGTTCAGAATATGTTGTGAGCTATGTCTGCATTTCAAACACACAGAATTGTGGCAGCGCGTGTGTTGAGGCCGTCGGAGCAGAGGGGGGCGGGGGGCGGGATTGAGAGTAAGTTGTGAGCGATGTCTATCTTGTCATGATTATTTGGAAAGTCTTCGTCTTTCCTATCATTTCTTCATAGTAAAACTACAAAAACGAACATAGTTAGCGGTTGGTGAGCAGTCATACAGGGTGCCGAAGAGCAAGGATACGAGAAGTTCAGTAGGCTAATGACTGTTTGGCCCACGTATGTAAAATTCCCAGCGAAATATCAGGAAAAGTTCAGTCGGGGCGACACCTTCTTACGTCGATCGCTAACTCAAAGCGTTATGTTGGGGAGCCAGTGGAGGTGTCAGACACAAGTCTTTAATGCACGAGGTGAGGTTCAGGGTACACTGTGAGCGACGTCTGTACGTCAAAAACGCGGAGTGCCTGTGCTTGTTATCAGGGAGCAGATTTGCAACGGTAAGAGTTCCAGGATGAAATTCAGATAAGTGTAAATTGCTCACCGGAGTAGGCTTGCATTGTCGCTGACATTTCGAAAAGCTTGGCTTGCTTTCCATTTTCAAAGCGTATACTGCTAATATCGATCAGTGTTTTGAATCAAAGGCTAAACCTTTTGGCCTTAGACTGATCGATTTTCTTTCGCGTTAGCTGCCTTGGCATCTGCGTGGAATTTTGTGCATGTTAATGGCCGCTGGTGTTGGGCAACTCCACATCGGTCGATGGTGCTTGTAGGCATGCTTCTTCTTCCGATGGGTTATTCATGGGGCCATATTCGCTTATTTGCGTTAGTTCCGGCGAAGCGATCTTAAACTGGTCTTTACTCATATAATGACACAGGACTTTATAGGCAATTGGGCTCGTTATGTCGATGAACCTTTTATCATTGCTAAACATCTGATATCGAGCACTTCAAAACATTTTGAAACTCGGTTGATCCAAATATCCAATTCACGATGGAAGCTGAAACAAACAACCAACTTCCCATCCTCAATGTGCTTGTGCGCCGGTGTGCAAATGAACAACTACAATCATAAGTCTTCAGAAAAGCCACAAACACCAACCAAATATTACACTTCCATAGCAGTCACCCTGTGTCTCACAAACGTAGTTGCGTCCGAACTCTAATCGAAAGAGTTGAAACAAATTGCAGCACGCCAGTTGACAAAAGAGCTGAACGACAGTACCTTCATGACTTCTTCCTAGCTAATGGATACCCAAGCCCTTTTATCAACCAAAACAAGGGCCGAGTGAACCGACGAAGGTCAAAAGAACAACAACCCGAAGTCTGGAGGGCCATTTCTTACATAAAAGGAGTCTCCGAGGCAGTCTCTCGGCTGTTACATCCCGTCGAATTATGCGTAGCCTATCGACATCAGAAGAAAATTCGTCGCGGTGTTATTCAACCCAAGGACAGACTCTCCCCTACCGCACCCTCAGCAGTTGTCTACCGAATATGTTGTAACGATGGGGACTGCAACTACGCCAGGGAAACTGGACGAAAATTGCAAACCCGACTACATCAGCACAAGCTACTGGCTCAGAGGCTAGACCCAAAATTACAGCTTGCAGCTCATACTAGAGAGATTGGTCAAACTTTTTACGTTCAAGCAGCAACCATCATAGGCCCAGGAACCTCAAAGCCGAATGACTTACGCTTGAGGCATGGTATTCAGATGCTAACTCTATCAACAGGCATCCAGACCTTCCAAGCGCCCATAAGATCATGCGTCATTATATTCGTAAAGACCAGGACAAGATGGTTACGCCAGAATTAAGGCAAATAAGCGAACACGGCCCCGCGCCGGACCCAACGGAAGAAGAAGTAGGCTTACAAGCACCCTCGACCGATGTGGAGTTGCCCAATACCAGCGGCCGTCAAGGTGCGAAAACATCCACGCAGATGCCAAGACAGCTAACGCGAAAAAAATCGATCAGTCTATGGCCGACAAGTTCAGCTTTTAGTTTAAATTACTGATCGATATTAACAGTATACGCTTTGAAAATTGAAAGCTGGTCAATCTTTCCGAAACGTCAGCGACAATGCAAGCGTACTCCAGTGAGAAATTTACACTGGAGTCGGACGAATACTAACATCACCTAATGTGAAGCGGGGTGCTTTTTATCGTTTTCCTAAAACTGACATCACATCCCGAATGCAAAATATATTCAACAGATAATTGAGCTCTCGTTTAATTATTTGCCTTCTACTATAGCTTGTCCTGTCCTGCCTACTTCATAGTTGTACCGAAACATTTAAGGCATTTGGGATAATTTTATTCTCCTCTGGTGTCTGTTAGTTGTGGATAAAGTTGGGTTCCATCAAAAGGCAGTGTATACACGAGAACAATGTCGATTTGACTTTTTTCGAAACCAGCTGCCTACAATAGAAAAACCCCTGCGATGTTTAAGATTTCCACAGGGGCAGAGATTTTTAGGAGGTATCCCCGCCCTGACCTCTGTGTTTAGTCATGTGAAATCGAAGCGATGGAGTAGCATAGCCTTTATTTTACATCATGAGCAGTTTTGGCGATACCCGAAAGGATTCGGAGAGCTGGTGAACTCTTTCGAGTCCTAGTGTATCGTAATAAAATTGAGAATTTAGAAACTTATTGCTTTGAATAAAATGTAATCAAAGTCTAACCCCATAAAAAGAATAGTAAGAGGTATATGAGCAGTCATTCATACAGCCTTTCAATACAACCTGGTCGGAAAGTAAACAAATATCTTTAAAATGTACTATCAGTGAAAATACTAAGTGTAGAAGGAATAAATCAGGTCTTCCTGATTCACAAACGTCACGCGAAAACGTCACTATAAAATTCACCCAATGTAGAAGATTATATCAAGTGTGCTTGATACTCGGATGTGGAAGTCGACAAACTAATTCCACCTGCCGATATATACGGCCACCAGTAAATCCTCAAAAATTTATAGGGATGGCACATTAGGAAGATTGAAATCACATTTAATGAAGCAAACATAATATTTAAGGTAGACGCGGCACGAAATGCCTGTGAGAGACAAAGATCGTAATCCTCACAAGCATTCTGTTCGTGATAGACACAACCA